>VZSZ01001098.1:227518-246141 GCA_013398815.1 Ibidorhyncha struthersii
ACACCTGAAACTCTCAGCACACTAAAAACACACTGAGGTCGGTTACTGTCTCAAGCATACCTGGCACCAGCAGGTGAAGGAGTCTTACAAGCAGCATTCTTTTAGTCAGCTCCATCCAGCGCAGGCATCCTCCTTTAGACTGTGTATCACATTCGTGTCCCAGCACACAGCTTTTTATTACTGCCCCAGTGCCCTGTGGTCCCACAGGAGCACATTTGAAATGTGACTATCCACATACATTCTCTCCAGTATCAGTGCCAGCAGATGCCACTGATCAGAGACAAGCGCCTCTAAGTCAGCCAACACCAATATCTCTACCTCAAAGAAATCACAGAATTACAGAACACACATTACAGCAAAAGGGCTGTGCTCCTCTGGAACGCAGGTAACTTTCTTACTGAACTCTCAACTGCCAGTTATCTGTGCAAGTAGAAGACTCCTGGTCTTGTAGGCAAGCTCAGCAGACAAAAACATTTTTTAGAGGGAGAGTTAAAGAAGCAGAGGTACAAAATACTGCTCTGCTGTCTTTCTGTAGCACCAGAGACAAAGACATAGCAGCATTATCCCCCCTAACAGAGACAGGAACTTTCTCCGAACCCCTGACAAGATAAACCTGTCAGAAAGTCACTAGTTGGCTACAGAGCAACACACATTTGAGCTACCCAACTACCAAAGTAAAACAAAAGAAAAAAAACTTCACATGGCTTTCAACTCTACAAAATAAGTCACAGCAGTATCAGCCCTAAGTGCTGCATAAAGCACACAAAAACGAAGCACCCAGCAATCTGCTACTCAGTCTTCCTGAGCAGTCGCGCTAACCTTGATGCCACAGTCTGACTTACTTTAAAAATGTTCTATCACACACCACAGAAAGAACCCGTCAGCTGCAGCCCTTTGCTCTCCAATAGCAGCCACCCTTGAAGGCTCTGCCATTTGCATGGAGGATCAGTAGACGTGAAATCATGCTGTCTGTCTGATGTCAAGCACTTGCTAGGAGCTGCTGGAATTTCTAGTGGGCAGTCTGCTGCTCTTCTCTTGAACCTTCCGTCCTGCTTTCATGAAAAATGAAATCCTTCGAGTGGAAGACAGTATTTCTTATGAAACCCAATATATGTAGATCTCCAAGGACAGAACAACTGATTAATATGAAAAAAGCACTGAATAAAGAGGAAATGGACAATGGTAAACAGAAAATTAACAATTGGCAGCTTTTCCAGATACCAGGTGGTCCACACATACATTCTCTTGAGCAATCAACAGACAGCCCCCCAAAAAAACAGATAATGTTTTATTGTCTAAAGTGTTGCAATACAACAAATAAGTGATCTGTACAAAGGACACAATAGAGCAAATTTAAATACAATCAGGAGAAAGAAGTCCCCATATTCACAGTCCTTGGACAACATCTTATACCAGAACCTGAACCAATTTAAAGATTCACTAAAAAAAAAAAAAAACCCAAACGAGTTGTTAAAAAATGTAAAGGTCTCCCAAGAGTCTATGGGTGTACTGTCTTACAGCAGAGATCATGGGGTATTCTGTGAAGGGTCACAATGGCATCTTATTGCCCTCAATGCTGATTTTCACTGCATGGGCCGATCTGCTTTTTTTCCTGATATCTGTGAATTTCCGCATCTGTTTGTCCAGTCGACTCACCCCTTTCTTAGAGGTCCCCTGGAACTTAAAAAATAAAACTAATAATTACCACTGAAAAAAAGCAGACGTCCCAGAGGTTTAAGAAAAGCAATGCATGCAAGGTTAAACCTGCAAGAGGGAGGTGATGAAGCCACTGGTTCCAGCTGGGGGGTGTGTGTGTGTGTGTGGGGGGGTGTGTACGTGCACACATGCACGTATTCTCTCCCCACAAAGTGGATAAAACGGTTTCCCTGATATTCGCATTGCATATATGGAGGTAGTCGTGCTCACAAACACCACACAGTAAAGCTTTCACATTACAGGGATTAATAACCGTGTTAGCTGTTCACACACTGGCTGATATACAGTTTGGAATAGTTTTGTATCTCTATTGGCTGGCGTTTAGCGTCAGAAATACACTGCACTACCATGTCACACACAGAGGCTTCCTGTGGGGGAAGATTTTTAGATACAAATACACAGTAACTGAGGTGGATTGAGTTGACAAATCCAATTCCAAACCGCACTTGATTTTGAACGTTACTGATTAGTACTTATAAAGCAAGAGATTATTGGGGGGAAAAAGGGGTGTAGGGGGAAGTAAAAGAAATGCCTAAGCTGACCATACAAGTTATTAGAGGAGTTACTGCATTTCATCTCTGTATTTTAACTGCAAATTAAAAACTGAGATGACACAGCAGTTATTTTGCACAGATAAAATACAGTGATTCTGTAAAGAAACGCCACTGAAGACAAACAGCAAGGACCTTCCAATCCATAGCCATTACTTCCAAGAATGCAATTTGCCCTAACTAGACAACAGAAACAATAAATTATGGGAACTTCACACCTTTAAGGTCTGGGAGAAACAGAGATATCCAGAACACACTACTTAATATCTGACAAAAAAACATCTATTAGTAACTGAACCTCTTGTTCCCATCACTGAGGAAGGTGCTACTGTCACACTGATATTAAATAAACTTTATTCACAAAACTATTCACTAGCCATTGAAATTGTGTCTGGAATTTCACAGTGGTTTTTAAAAAAATACCTTTTTTTTAAACAAATAAATATGAAGTTCAAACTCAACAGTTATCTACTGTTAGTGCTAGGCTCTTCCTATCACTGTTAGTTTGTGGTAACCCTGCTCACAGAACTGAAATGCAGACTAGATATTGTCAAAACATTTCCCACATTGATGTATATCATCGACTGATCTCCCTCCACCCTGCATTCATAGCAGGGGATTCTTTTCCTGCTGGTCCACAGAGGTCTCATTCTCTGCCTCCCATCAACCACCCCTGTTAAGTTGCACATGACTCAACTTTTCTTGAAAAAGTAGGTGTGAAAAATACCATACTTTGTACCAGTAAAATATCAGCCACAGATGTTAGTATCCAGTGATGTAAGGTCCTATATTGAGGGCTAAGAACTCCTGTGTGTCTGTTACTTAAGGTAAACCTGGAGAACCTAATTAAGTCAGAACAGCATTCAAAACCATACGTGGTGCAAAGCTGGTTTTGAGTACAGGTATTTTCGTTTAATACCTTCATACCCTAAAGCTGTCGAGGCAGGTATCGTGGCAGATGTTATGTGCTACAGCCTATTTTTTCCTGTACAAGTTCCCTTTTAGGTCACAGTACAGACATGAGAGAATACAAGGAGAGTTTTCCAAGTTTAAGTTAGGGTGTACAAACTCCTTTCCTGTATGTGCAAACTGCCGACAGCTGAAGCACATGCACTGGTCACACCTCCCTTGAGGGATACCTCTCAAACTTGGGGAAGGCAGAGTATCATGGCTACAGGGGCATCCTGTTGCCTTCAATGCTGAACTTGATGGCCCGATGTACTTTGCTGAGTCGTTTCTGTTCAGCAAACCGTCTCTTGTGTTTTTCCAAGCGACTAATACCTCTCTTAATAGTCCCGGGCTAGAAATAATATCTCAATTAATGCACAGAAGGAGAGATAACAGCAGAAAGCACAGTAATTATTACTTCTTCCATTTACATGTGTTCCACCACGTACTCTGCTTTTAAAGTAAACTGTACAAGGTAGATGGATGAACCAAATAAAGCAAGGCAAAGGCCTCTACTGAAACTGTTAATATTTACCAAAACCTTCAAGTTTTCCCAAATGGGAATATTATCAGAAGAACACGATACAAAACCTGGGAGAGGTATAAAAATATCAGTGACATACTTTTGAATTGCAGAGCTTTAGTTCAAAACACCCTAAAATAAGAGGCCTGTAATCAGATTCTTACCCTAGAGAGAAACTCCAGAAGTGTTAACATGAAAATCTCTTTTTGGTAAGAGAAGAAACAATACCTGAGTGAAAGTATTTGATGAGCTTAAAACAGCTCACTTGACAGCAGAACTTAATGTCTACTCAAATTAGAAGAGACACTTAGAACCACCACCGTATTGTGTAGTAACGACAGCAGTAAGGTGACACATTCCCAGGCTTAACCAGAGACAGCTTTGGCAGAGTCGCTAAGCCATCCCCACACCACAGTGCTTACCCTGGAGGACTCCATCTCTACATTCCACTTCGGCCTGACTACATAGTCCTTGTTGGAGGGCATTGGCACCCTCGCACGGGCACAGAACCCAGGGTCTCCGGGTCTAAGAGCCCTGCAGAAAAAGAGATGTGACTGTTAGAGACAAATCTTATACAGAAAGAACTACTAGCATGTTCTGCCTCTGAAACACACTGCATAACTGTTGCCTCTAAAACCTAAAAAAAAATGCGGTATTGTTAGTACCATTAAAATACTTCTAATAAATTTTTTTAAAAAAAAAAATCCAACCTACTTTTCCTCCCCAGTTAACACTTTCTCCAGGTCCCTGCGGGGAGTCTGACCGCCAGAGCTGCAAGAAAAATGAAAATTTATAGGCATCTATACACAGAGAAAGACAGTACTTTTAAAAGACAATCAAGTGTGGTAAAAGAAAAGAGAGAGCTCGTAATTTATTATCCTTTTATTTCCCTTAATATTTACACACCACTTTGTTTTTCCTCGATGAAGTCTTAGATAGAAAGAAGGATTTCATGTTTCTGCATGCTACTCCTACCTGCTCAGTCTCCTTCGCTGAGGCATCTGCTCTAAATCTCTCTGTTCCCTCTCTTCTCTTGTCATGCCTTTGTAATTTGAGGTAAGGCCAAAGATGGGTCGAGACCATTCGTCTATTAAAAAAAAAAAAAATATATTGGTTAATGAACACTAAGCCTCTGAAGTTTATCTCCAAACCATTCTGGTGACCAAATACAGCTTTCAAAGTTTATGGCAAGTATTTATGCTTCCTTTCAACCAAACGTATTATTTCTGAGCTCTTAAAATTTCAAGGCGAAATCCAGCCTTGTGGACACTAAGAGCTTTCATCCATGAAGTCCCTCTAGCACTGTTGCCTGGTCTTTTAGAATCTCTCTCAGCTCCTAGAATACTTAGTGTCAGGAACTCCTGCATACCATAGTGAATATTATTTTAGAAATAAGCAAAATAGTTTCTAAAGAACAGAACAAGTTTATAATCAGTTTGCAGTCATTCAGGATGGAACACACTACACCTAAGACTACAGCTGTCTACAAAGTAAACTTTGTAGACACCCAAGATCTCTCTAAAGTCCATGGAATAAACAGTCTTCTGGCAGCACCTTCCTGACTTTGTAGCATATATGAGGTCTGGGCAACTAGACAAGAAAGTCTGGCAAAATAAATGCCATCCTCTGGTTTATCTGGGCAAACTAAATGCCATCCTCTGGTTTATCTGGGGAAACTAAATGCCATCCTCTGGTTTAGAACAAGAATGAAAGAAACAGAAAAATGTGCATGCAGAAATTAATTTAACCGCATTTGTTAAGAGCTCTACAAACAAAGCACTGAAACAGGTTAGCGAGATTCCAGCTTTGCAGAATTAATTCAACTACAGACAACAGCAAAAACCATGCAACAGAAAGACTGATGCAGAAATTAAATTTTCAGTGAACTCTCACTGACACAAGGCAAAGGGAGGTTTACATACTGATTAGCTTTCCTGCCATATCCTTGTTAGGTCTCGACTCTTTGGGGTGTTTGTAGAGGTACATCACAGCTCGTCCAATGCCACTGTGCTTCAGGGTCTCTTGGCTCACACTGGGCAGCTGCAGGATAAAGGAAAAGTCATAAACCAGCAAGAAATGGTGTCTGAACATTAATGGTGTTACTGAACTTTGCTAGAAGACCAAAAGCCACCTTCACAGTAAGCTTGAAAAAATTAGTATTTTTCATTGTCCCACTAGGAATTGGTTGAACTATCAAGCATCAAAAACTAGAAATTTGCCTTAATCTTTTTGGGGTTTATACACAAAATTAAGTTTTTTACTCCAAATGCTATTTACTCCAAATGCTGTTTTGCTTATGTTACCCAAGAATTGAGTTACTGCCTTCAAAGCATTCATTTTATAAAGACAAAAACTTACGTGGCAAAAATATTCAAGTAATCAGCTTAGCTACAAACGCGGAAAGTCTACACTGAGTATGATAGGCTTCCTGGTGAACTGCACACTTTAATAGGCCAGAAGAGAGAAGAGACCACCACAGGGAAGAACTGAAGGATACATAGCAAGTGAATTCGCTAAATCAATAAACGAACAGTCATCCAACAAGGAACTGTACACTTTGTGTATCAACCTGAAACAGGCAGGCAAGGCCACATAATCTAAATTCAGGCAGAACTCTTGCAAATTCTTAGCAAGGAGAAATATTTCTAGAGCTTCAGTCAAATAAAGCCAGCTAGCAGTGCTGCAAGAAAAATTGCACTTCTACTTCACTAGCAAGACTATGCCACGCTTATTTTATTAATGTGGCAAAGACATTAACATGACCAATCACAGTGCATGAGCCACTGACGAGGGACACTAAGTGACTAAGCAGTTCAGATTTATGAAGAATATAGAAATGCCATAGCACATAACTCCATGACAGAGGGTACAGAACTTCACGTGTTGTGTAGTTCACCTGAGACTCTCAGAATGCCTTCTGGCCTGCTGCTAGCAGAGCTATTCGCTTTAGTTGTGAACGTAGGCAAAATTTTTGTAACAACAATTAAGTGCCTGAAGTTCCCTAGCCAAATTTTGTTCAGCTAGACAGCACCATCAACAACATAAGAAAGACTCATTAAATTAAACAAACACATCTATTTTGCAGTTTGTTTCCTTCTGTATTTCACTGCATGGCCCATTGGTAGCAGTCTACAGTATATTTATCACCAAATATTTCCCTAAAGCACGTGATGGTAAAACCATGGAGAAGCCAGAAATCAAATACGGTTAAAAGTCAGTTTCGAACCTCTTGCAGGATCTTCAGAAGCTCCTCTCGTATCTTTAGTGCTGGCAGACTTCGGTCTGGAAGAGGAGAAAGCCACTCTTTGATGGCAGACATAACACCACTATCAATGAAAGTTTCTTTGAGGTCCTGCCTAGAAAGTTTAAAGTAAAAATAAGCCACAAAGTCATTTAATACATCAAAATCCTAAGACGTATTGTTCCTTCAGCACAATAGTGCATTTGAGTTTGTTTCACATAAATTAACAGGTAAAATTAGGTAGAATTCTAGGTTTGTGAGGCAACCTAGCTCTAGCATTTACTTGGAAGAAATAGAAGTGTTTCACTGCATACTCAGTGTAACTGTGATGTCACTCTATGAAATCTACCAAATTCCCAATATTCCCCAAGATAGTAATTAACTGGGACAATGACAACTCACTTTTTAAGATGCATAACTACAGTTGGTAGCAAAGTTAATTTCTTTAGTGCTGGTTTCTTTTGTGTATTCAGCTGTCGATCCTCCTGTAGGGAGTTGAAGAAGTGCAAATTAATCAAAAGAAGAAATCAGCAGCTCATCCCTTACAATGTTTACAGGAAAAGGTTAGTCTATCAAACAAGAAGTGCATCTTTGGCAGGATTACACTAACTTTGTACCCTGCTCCATCTTCTTACAGCCCCAAAGCACATTATACGATGAATTCCCTTAAAAAAGGATTCCCCGACCTTAGCCAACATTTTCCTTAAAAGCATCGCATTAGGATATTCCCCCTAAAATTACATGTTTTTCTACTTCATGATTATGGCCTACTGCAATGAACTGGAGATCTGCAGAGTTCTCCACACTAGCTATGCATAGCTAACCTAGAAACTTCGTTAGTAAAATCTCACCTGCGCAGCAGAAAAATAGCTAACCTAAACAACAACTAGTGAGAATATGCATATTCATTTCACCTAAGAACATAACTGGATAACCTCAAGCTTTAGGGTGAAGTCATGTAAGAGCATATAAATGTGCATCAGGTGCTAAAACAAAGTCTGGGTTTCAAACTGACTATCATCCAAGGCCATATAATGTCACTGTTGTAATTCCTTTCCACTCATCTTAACCCACTGAAGCTCTTTCTGCACAATGTTTTTTTTCTTGCAAGGGAGAGATTCTTCTAATGCCCTCTTCATGCCCCAGAATGGTTTGACAGGCACATGACAGAGAACTAAAGATACCACAGTGCTGGAGATCAGCTCTTCCTTCTCTCCAGTATTTCAAACTTTATGGCTTCATTTGAAACATTTGGCAATCATCTCAAAGACCAGGAAAGCCTCAGCTGTCTCCCAGATCACTATCTCGCTCATCCCTTCCTCCCCAAACACATTATCGTTCTTATCTTGTTCTCAGGAAGATTCTTTATTTAGTGTTATTTGTGAGATTCCTCTGTCTAAAGTTCCCTGTACGTTCCCCCCCAAATGCTTTTAATGAGTTTTGCAGTGCTGTTCATTAATTTGATTGCTACCGCAACAAAGCTACAATCACAACAGAAGATACCTGACAAAAGACAAGACCCCAACAAACCTTGCACAGTAACGTATTAAACATGACTCCTTGAAAAAAGCAGTCTGCCAAGGTAGAACTTCCCATAATTCTGTTGCTCTACCATCATTTACACCACAGTATTGTCATTCGAACAGTTTAGAAAAGGGTTCTTCTCAGGAACAAACACTGAAGTACTACATATGCTAGTAATTGTATGATGAAATTAAAACATAGTCACTTTCTCAGTGTTTCATATACTTACTTACAGATTTTATACAACATATATTTATCCCTTTTTATAGGACAGTTGATCTCAGCTGATCGAAGTTTACCAAGTCAACTAATTTTAATCTTTAAAATGAATAAACATTTTCTCCAAATTTTAACAGAAGAAATGTTTCTAATTCGGAATAGCAAAGTAACATTTAAAACAGTTATTTAGATATTAGAAGCTTTCCATAGCATACAGATTACTCCTACTGAGTACCAGACAGATTTCTATATTTTACTGATCACAAGATTTTCCCATAGAATGGAACCAGGCTGTGGAGCCAAGAAAACTCACCTCAGCAGCTTCATTCATCTTCACAATCATAGCACTGACCACATCATCTGCATCACTAATAAAAGTTCCACCATCACGGTTTCGTCTACGCTTGCCACTCATACTCTTCTTTCGTTGCAGCATCATGTCAAAATCTGACATGAAGTCCATGCTGAAATGTAAGAAGAGAGTTTGCTGACAGTCAGAAGAGGGTCCATCTTACTGTCTTTTGGGGAAATAATTTTGTATTTCTGCAGCATAACCTTTCAAAAAGTCTCCAATAAGCAAGAAGCATTATGTCTCAATGTCCCTGTAAAATTATTAGTTATCCTCAGTATACAAACTGGGAAACTAGTAAAGGGCTTCAGTGGCTCTGAGATGCCCTTAGAAATCTACAAGACCTTGCTGAAATAGGTAACAACATTCACACATGTAATACCCAGGGTTTAAAATGTGCTAAAGCTGTCACTGAAGCTGGCAAGGATTTCGCTTTCCTGTACCTGCAATACACTGCTCTGATGCTACTGGGACAGACAGAAAGAAAACAGGAGACATACTGATGGCATGTACCAGCATACCAGCAGAGAAACGCACCTGTGACTCCAGTGCTGAATTGCTAGAAGTAGAGTTAGATGTTTGTTTGCTTAGATCTTAATTTCACTCGGGTTTTGATGCTAACCATGAAGTACTGTTCTTTGAAGCAGCATAGGGAATCTGCTATGGACTGCCAAGTGACTGAACTGTACAAGCAGAGAGAGAACCTTCTGTCACAGTTTATGAGAACAAACTTTCTGCAGAAACATAGTCCCATGCCTTTCTAAACCAAGAAGTCTATTCAGTCTTTGGAGAAGCCCTTTCGCTAAAATCTTGCATTTGCTATTAACAAAGGAGTATGTAACACAATGACTTACTGCTTCCCTCTTTTGATGTTATCATCAGAGTCCGATTCATCTGCTGTCTCCTTCATGTCTGCATCACCTTTCTCTTCCTCCAAATCTTCCTGGTTAAAACCCTGATGGGTAAGGACAGTGCAAATCAATGTATGGATTAAAACTGAGCATCTACTCAGGCACCTGACACTGAAACTCAAAAAGCTCCACGTAAGTCTGCAAAGGATCTAGAAGAGGAACAAATGCTTCCTAATTCCACCTGTGACTTTCACACCAGTAACTCTCCCAACAGAAGAGCTGTAAATGTTATTTAACCCAAAGAATACCTCAGTAAGCCCAGCAAATATAAAGCTTCCCTCCTGATACAGCATATCCTTGAATGAGTTCAAACCTAGAGAGTCATTCTGGAGTACCTTCCCATGAAGATTAGATCTAGCAAGTGAACAAGAGACATCCACAACAACACTTACTGTAAATTCCTCTTCTTCCTCATCACCAGATTCTCCAAATATATCCGCAATCAGGTTCCTGTAAAGGTAACAGTAACATTTATCTATTTAGACTGCAACCGTGAGAAGTGCATTCTAATGACTCTGCAGTTTCTAATGACTGTGTGGAGATCCACCTTTTGTTCTGCCAGCTCCTGCTGACCTTCCTCTTCACAACACCACTGAAGGTGGACAATCATTCTCTGGCTGGGATTCATCCCTTCTCCATTCACAATCAGTCATACTATCTGCAACCCTGAAGGAATTCGTATTCCCAGAAGCACTTACTCTTGTTCATTTCCAGATTCACTGTCACTGCCAAACAGATCTTTCTCTTCTTTTTTCTTCCCAGCATTCTCTTTTCTTTCTTCTTCTTCTTCCTCACTATCTGATACAATATTTTTCTTCCTTTTGTCAGATTTCTCTGAAGCAGCATCACTATCCGATTCTTCGGCATCAGAAAGGATTCGTACTTTTTTTGCAGCTGCCAACAGAAAGGAGCATTACTACACATCCTAGTAACAGAGGCGACAACTGGTACTCTCAAAAAACTATTCTCTCAAATTCGATATGGACAAGAGGGAAGCTGACTAGCCTTCCTATACAAAATCATTGCCATTTCTTAAAAAACACATCCATTCTAAAATATGTTCTATTCAATCAGTAACTAACTGAAGTTTCCATACACCACACCTATCCATAAAAACTTACAATTTCAAAACTGACTCTCACCCCCAGTACATGAGAAAAACAGGAACATTGACTACAGAAATAGCAACAACGTAGAGAAATTACTAACAGGAATAATTGACATGACAACATGACAGTATAAAGCAAGATCACTGCAGTAGTCTTCTCTTTTACTTCCGTTAGACCTACTTATTAGTCAAAAGTATTAGATATACATTCACACAGAAGTGTAGTTAGAACAATAGCCTCTACAAATGCAGCTCTGCTCTTAAAACAAATTTGCTTTTTGGTTTTGTATTTATCTTAGATGCCTTCTTCACACAAAAACAGTGACTTGACTCTAACACTACTGCTTGTCATATCACATTATTATTTTCAGACTATAGTTCCTTACGTGTTTTCTCATTGTCATCCTCACTGTCAGAAAGGATAGCTGTTTTCCTCTTCACCGTCTTCTCCTCCTCTTTCTCTTCTTCATCACTGTCCGATATTTTTCGTCTCTTAGGAGCTTCCTCTTCACTGTCAGAGCCCTGAAATCCCTCCCTTATGTGTTCATTATCTGAATGATGAGAATCATTCTGCACCTCCTCCTTCCTGTCCTCCCCATCACTATCCTCAGACTCTATTTCTTGTTTGTGTCTGGAAACATCCTCGCCTTCCGAGTCACTAGCTGGCTGTTTGCGGAGTTCCTCACTCTCCGAGTCGCTGGCTGGCTGCTTGTGGAGTTCCTCGCTCTCTGAGTCGCTGGCTGGCTGCTTGTGGAGCTCCTCACTCTCTGAGTCGCTGGCCGGCTGCTTGTGCAATTCCTCATTTTCAAAATCACTACTGTGATCCCTGTGGGGTTCTCCATTTTCAGAGTCACTTGCTCGATGATTTAAGGCATCTTCATTTTCAGAGTCACTTAAACGCTGATTTGGATGGTCCTCAGTATCAGAATCACTGTCTTTCCCTCCATGAGCTGCTTCATTGTCTGAATCACTTACATTGTGATTTGCAGCCTCCTCATTATCTGAGTCACTGTCTTTTTGCCTTGGGATATCTTCATTTTCAGAGTCTGTCATATGAGACTCTCCCATCTGCCCATCATCTTCTCCATCGCTGTGTTCATTCTGAAAGAGAAAAATAATCTCAGGCAACTAAGAAAAAAAACCTAAAAAAGTAAACAAAAAACGTTCCAAATTTTTGCTTGTTCTTCCTCCAATTTGATTACCCAAGGTACTGCAAACTGAAATATTCTCTATACAGAAGTAATTATTATACAATTTGCATCAAAGGACTATCAAATACTTCAGATCAATAAAACTATGATGAGATCAACGGAAGTCTGTCCACCCTGCAGTTCAATCATATTTTGGAAACGCTAATAGAATTTAAAAACCACTCAAATTAACATGTCTAAGAAGGGTCCAGTTCCTCGACGACAGTGCTTTTATTTTAAAACGTCAGGCCTTCAAAGTAGGTTAGTCCAAATCCCCGGTAATAAGGCAAGAAACAGTATGTCACGCTTGTAATTTTCTTTTTCTTAAGATCTCAAACATATGGGGTTTTGTATGAAATACATTTTACTGAAACTGCACATGCATTACTTTCCAAGTGAAGCTCAAAAGAGCTTGTGCCCTTTCCTTCTTTGCCAAGGAAACTTATTTAAGAGCACATCAAGACCAACAGCCTACCAAAAAACAGGAATAAAGTTTTAGTCAGACCTTTCAGAGTATTATTGTTAACAACTTCTTTGTTCCAATATGTAAGACTATAAGAACAAATTCAACACTCCTCTCCCTTAAGCTGATAGCTCCCATGCCTAAGATAACCTATGCACAAATACAGGAATCTTCTTTAAACTTTAGAATTGAAACACAATCCTTTATGTCTTTTTCTACATGGCAAAAAATACTGAGCCACACTCAATTTTTGGAAAAACCTTTCACAAGCCACCTGTCAATATCATTACTGGCAACATCTTGTTTCATCTTTCCTACAACATCAAATTCCTCTTTGGAAAAAAAGAAAATCTCAATTGCATTTACCCGAGAAAACAAAATTAGACTCTTGAACACTCATTTCATTAACTCAGTACACCTCTCACTCACTGTCACAATAATCCCATTCTCAACTGAAAACAACAATACTGTAAAAGGAACTTCTTTTCTACATGCTCAACTCCACTCTTCACCCAGGCTTTCCTCAAGGGTGGCTTTGTCACAGCTATAGACTCCTTCCACTAGTGTACTTGCAAACTTAGTATTTATTGTCCTAGGAGATACTTTAAGACCTGTACGTCCTGAAGCTTCCAAATCTTTGGCAGCCATTTAATTTCCTTGGAAAGACAGACCTATCTATTTTTATTTTCTATAGTCATTCTACTCCCACATTCAGAGCCACACAAAATAATGCAGGTGTATCTATCCTACACCTACAACAAACAATACTATTAATCTTTAAAATGTATGATTAAGAAGGAATTGTAAATAAAATTAATTTTAATTGCTCTTAGGAACTACTCCCTCTAGAATTATATAAGTGGTAAATAACATCGCTTTTTAAGATTTTGGACCCTACGCATTTATTCCCTTGGCTAGCACTCAATAAAATAACTTCTAAATTACTGCAGAATCGCTAATAGAAAGTTACTGCACAATGGAAAAAAATCAGGACTCTATAATTTCAAAACATGCACTTCAAATACAACTTCGCTATTTCTGTGTTACTTAATGCTAGCATAAAACAGCTGCTGTGATAATGAGAGTGAGTAGTTTTCTTTCTATTTCTACTGCTTGTCCCTGTCTCTACAGTGATGCTAGTCTTGAATCATGCTGGCGGCATTATTCAGTAGTTTTCATTTCTCCTTAGAGAAAGGAAACATGGTTCTGTTAAAACCTGAACTTGGAATTTTAAAGAATTAAACATGAAGATTACAGAATCTTACAGAATCCTGTAACATGAAGTTACAGAACTGAGGATGCACAGCTGAGGAAGACCATATGCACACTCAACTGATCTCAGCCTCCTACAGGGTTTTATTTACTTCTTTTTTTCTTACAAAAAAATCATTTGATTGACTTCTCCTGCCCAGTATTTCCCACATAAACTAACAATGGGCATACGTGATATATTTTCTCTGACTGTATTATTTAAGATTAAAGAAAACGGCAGCTGCGAACAGAACAGGAAACACAGATTTTACAGCAGTGTTACAGGTAAGGTCATTGAAATCCAGATATCTATGCTCAAATTGATGTTTATAACTACATACATTCTTTAATCCTTATTTTCCTACCATTTAATTTTTGGTGGGTTTGTCTATCTTCTCTTGATTTCAGATGGCTAATGCTGAATAATTATGTCAGCAGTAATACGGGATTTTGCTAAACAAAACCAAGGAAAACAATACAAATGTTGTTTAAACCATTAGGTTCATCACCTTCCAGACTGCCAGTCTAGAAAGTCTTTGGTGAACAAGTAAACAAAACTGAAAGCCAGCTGGAATCCATAATGATTCTTAAATGTTTCTAAGGTCGGAAGTGTGGCTGCAGGTTACATATCCACCTATTCAGAATATATTACTAAATTACAAGGAACTTCCTATGCAAAATATGTGGTAAGAAGTCATTACAATTATACAGCATTATTACTGAAGCTCTTTACAGTATCTTGAATCTCTAATCTGTTACTGCAAACTGACAATCACTTTTAAGAATGAAGATAATTGGGGACTGAGAGCAGACATGCACCCTAATGAGCTCACGCCGTGACTATACGGTGCTCTGCACGACAGGATGCCAGTGGTTACAGCAGCTGAACTCTACTGTGATATATTCACCTACAGAGGAACCACCAAGATAATACAGGTGCCCCTATACAGACCGGGCCAACAGGCACCATCTCCTGAGTCTGGAAAGCTCAACCAGACCTAACCCAAAAACACAGTCAAGTCAGTAAGCCCAGCAGAGAGATGACACGCACTACCTCAGACTCAGCACATTAACATAACTGACCATCTTCCAAAGCAGAGCTGACTCGCTCAGAGCTTACACAGAACAGACAGGCCCCGTCCACAGCCATAAGTGCAAAGTTCTTCTGAATACAATTAATGAATCTGTGAATGTTTTGGAATATACTTGATATAAGAAGTGGATGCAATTTCACAATAAGATGACTAAACTCTGTAAGATAGTCTCCCCTCCACCCTCACCTTTTTTTTTTTTTTTTTNAAGAAATCAAGTATTCAGTTTTGGAGTTTTCTGGTTTTCCTTTTCCAAATATTTACTTAAAAGATCAGACATCCTCAAAAACAAGTAGGTCTCAGGTACTTGCTACTGCATTTTTCTCTAATTCCTTTGCTTTCTTTTCTTCCTCCTCTTTATCTATAAACATTTTAATTGAGATGTCCTTATTTTTTTTTTAACTGAAAGAATTCTATAACATGAGGCTTTAGTACAGTATAAAATAAGGAATACATCAAAATCAAATTTACAGTGTTATCCTTCTACATAAAAATTTCAGTTAGCAAGTAGTTTATTGGATCAACATGCAGCCACTTTTAACAGGTACTACTTTGATAATTTAGTAAGTTCAACAAAATTGACCCATCCACTACATTCTCATGAATGACAACTCTTAAACTGAGGCATACATAACCATCATAGGCAGATCAGCAAGTTTCTCTCTTTTCAGAATTTTAAGGTATATGTTTGTTAACAGTCACAGTCAAACCATAACTTAATTCATGAAGACAGCAGCGACTTGGTGAAAGTGTAAGAATCTAAGTTATTAAAGATTTCCATACGAGCCTGACTTGTACAAACACTGTAAACATGATTCCATATTCATTACTGTACTAAAACTATTGTTATCTAATTCTATTGTCTAAAGCAGAATCAGTAAGGACATCAAGGAGAACATTTATAGATAAAGTGGGATTGGGGGAAGGAAAGCCAGAAAAGAATTGTGGAAAAGAAAAACCCACATACCTGAGACCTACATAAGTAATTCCTCAGGATCCCCCTTTTCTTTAAAGTTAAGAACCTGAAAAAAAAAGTTTGAAAGTTTAAAACTTCAATTCTTTACATCTGTGTTCTAAATTAGAGACGAAATAGTAATTAAACAGACTTAACTGATTAGGCTGTCTCAAAGGTTTTATTACCTTTGAGTGTCATTCCCACATATTCCTAAAGATGAAGGAGATAAGAGGATGAGAGAATATTTCGGGTAAATAATATGATGAATCACTGAAAGCTACTCCTTTCAGAGACAGCTGCCCTATATTATTGCATTTTGAGTTCCATTTTGAATTTTATGTAGAGAGGACTAAGAACGTAAGACCTCATAACAAAACAAAATACTCAAATGCTTATTATTTTAACTGAATCAAATAAAGCACTAAGGCTTGAAGGTTCACATTTACTATTGGAAAGGTGTTTTAGTTCATTTTTGGGTTTTTTTTTAAATTAACTTCCTTAAGTATTTTATCAACAGAGGAATTCAACAGCCATCACAGAACAAAGCCCTTAAAATAATGCAGACACATGAAGAAGATCCATTAACAATGATAACAGGTCCTAGTACTTTCTGGTTATTTAAATCTGAAAAAGACATGCTGAAGATGTAAGTAATAGTCAACTACCTGTTCTTTAGGCCAGATTTCCAACTATTTGCCACAGTGAGTAAAATTAAAATCCCACAGGAGTACAGAAGAGTAAGAACAAGTGACCAAGTTTCTATGCACAGCAGAAAAAGCTTAATATTATTGTAGCAGCACCATGACTCTCCATGCACTCATCACCATTTTTTTTTCCATCAAAACAGAAGTACTAAATCCTTTTGAAAGACAGTTATTTCTCCCATGCTGAAACACGTATTTTCTCCCACATTGAAGTCCTGATTGTCACAGTAGGAGATGCTGCCTTGCACCAAAATAATTTCTTCCATTGTAAATATCACAGAATTATAGAATGGTTAGAGTTGGAAGGGACCTTAAAGATCATCTAGTACCAACCCCATTGCCCATATCAACGCCTTTTAAAAAATAAGAAAATCCAAATCTGTTTTACACTCAAATTCAAATACATGCAAAGAACCGTCATTTATACAAATATAAACTCTTCATCTACTTTCTAACTCTGAGGGAAGTATGAATTCAATAAAGGGGTGGAGGAAAAAAAAAAAGATTGCAAGTTATATACCACAGCAGAGTTGAGCCTTTTGACACATCAGCCTGCTACAGCGTATCACATTATGCATGTTAAACAATTTTTAAAATGTATAACCACGGCAAACCCAGAGTCAATCCTGATCTTTACATAAAGCACAACAAAATATGCAAAACAGAATGAAATGGCTTTGATTACAGTTTTTATGAGTATTAAAAAGTTCTCCATAACATAGTTTTTCTAGCAGAAGATGAGTTCACAGGCCAAAACTATTCCTTCCTAGTAAGACCTGGTGTAATTCTATTTCAAGTCACAAAAACATTTCCCAAAATTAAAATTAACTACAAAACCATCCTAGAAATCTAAAGGGAACCTTCACTTTTACCAGAATGTCTTTACAACCAAAACAGTCAATCCACAAGTTAAATGACTCTCCCCCAAACACAACCTTGGATCAAAGCATTACCACCCTTTGCATGATGTAGGCTTCTCGTAGGAATAACCTCTTCAGAGGAAGAAGAGGTCCCATGTAGGAACCTTAACCTGCTCCCATTCCACATGGAGTCCTACTCCTTTGCAAATGACAAGGTGAAAACACAGCACGAAATAGACCTGAGAGTCAACACTCAGGACAATAGGAGAGCACTTAATTCTTTGGTAAGGAAATCTATGCCTCCATAATGTGTGGGTTTATGTTACTGTGCAGAATTTGAGATAAAATTCCAAATTCCTCATAATCCATTCCTTAGAATTTCAAACCCCAAAAGTTTATCTTCTAGCAATTGAGTATAACAATATTAAACTTTTTCTAGTACAAAGCTGTGACTGCTATTATAAAAATTAAGAAAAAAAGTAAAAAGTACTCTATCCTGCTTATTGGTCAAGAAATTATCTGACACACTTCCTTCTGGAAGTTAAGTTTTGCCAGACAGGACCCTGAAGAAAAATCAAACACCGAAGTGTCAGGTAGAAGAGTAATGACTCTTTAAATAAAAAAAAAAAAAGTCCGTTAATAGAGCAGTAATCTTTATCTAGACAAGGTTCCAGTAGTACCTCTGAACGGTGCCCTACACTTCCATTCTCAGATCCAGAATGCTGCTCATTTCCTTCATCTTCAACATCAGATCCTGAATCTCGTTCATCTTGCACTGGAGTAGCTCCACCATCATCTGCTCCGAAGTTAAGAAAATAAAAATAAAACTCAGTGACATCTCCCAGTGTTCAAACAGCACTGACAGCGAACAGGGAGTGAACACAGAGCTCACAGAACAGGGAGCCAGGCAGTGGTGCTACAATCAGCCTCTCGTATCTCACACCGCACTAATACAGCGAAACGGAAGGTATCTACCGGGAAGGCTTGGAATGGAACCAACCCACCACAGACACCCCGCC
>VZSZ01001099.1:0-42052 GCA_013398815.1 Ibidorhyncha struthersii
CGGCCTTTTTCGCTACAGATCCCTTCTCCCAGTGCAGTCTTGCAAGTTGTTTATAAAGACTGCATGTCAATGTCATCTTTTATAAGCAGATTAGCAGACTTTTTGCTGCATAGCTTTCTGGCTGTTGTGTACATCTCTCTCAGCAATTAAGGCTTTCCTTGTATTCAATATTATCTGAATTTTTATCTTGCACAAAGATTATTAATAACAAAACTGTTAGAGCATTAGTGGATACCATTGAAATCTTTTAAAAAATACATACCGATACATTAAAAGCAACCACTTGAATAATATTGATACTTGTTTGTAGAATGATAATGCCCAAATGTTTACATCATGAATAAAACTTCTGTTCTGGGTGCTACACACTTACAAATAACATGGTTTTCACCCCAAAGAGGTGCACTTATCCTCCAGTAAAATATATATCGGAATGGTACAGGCTGTACAGGAGTATATTTGATTTTTGCTGTTTTATCAAGCATTAGATTGTGGTATTGTATTTCCTCTTCTCCATAATACTAAGAAAACCACATCAAATAAAGTCTGCTTATAACATGCCGGAAGTACAGATGTTTTCAGCTCACAAAATAAGTGTCCACTGGTATTACCAGGAATTGTGTCAGAAGTTGAAAAAACAAAATCCTTTAAATATTATCAGTATTCCAGATTAAATGCCAAATGAAATCATCATCTCATAAATCATAAGGCAGGATAATCATGATATCCTTCTGCTACAACTTACTCTGAGCAATATTTTTCATCCCAACAGAGTTGTGCAGAGCCTAAACCACAGTACTTATGACCAACCATAGGAAAATTAATATGAGAATTTAGAGAGGCCATTCTGCAGGTCTCTTCAATTTTCTGGCAGAAGGTGTGCAGCTTGTTGCTGGACCACTGAAGCAAGAGAAAGTTCTGTTCAGGCTGGTTTCTCTACTAGCCTTACAATGTCACTGGACTGCAGTACTCCCTCTCCTTTGACATAACATTATGACATGTCTTTGTTATATCACTGTCAAACTACTTCAAACATAATCTAAACTATGCTGCTAAAAAGGCTTAGCAATTACCTTCAGCTTGTGCAGAATACAGTAGGGCAACTGCTATGAAGTTTGGGTGGAGGTTTTTTGATCCTTCCCGCTGCTTTACTGTGCACAGACTGCTTGTTGGTGTTTTGATGGAGTTCAAGGTTTTAGTCTTAATGTTTAAAGCCCTTAATAGAGTGGGTCACAATCTCTTGCTGGAATTCTGATCTTTAGGTATCTTTCATCTCGCCTTTGGAGATGTAAGGGAAAAGGTTAATCGTGATGGGTAGAAAGAAAACTTCAGTTCAGCTTACATCTTTGCAGCTATGCCATCAGATCTGTAAAATGTCTTCCTTTGAGAGGAAGTATGTAGTAGTATGGGCTCAGGCTCTTGAAAGAGGCATAAAGACTTTACCAACCTTTGCAGGTATTGGGGAGACGCCTCTGACTCCTCTTGACTTTTTTTCTTCCTTGAGGCTAAAGGTTGAAATAGAAAGAGCTTAACACAGTTAGAGCTCCACGTCTGCACTTTCAGGGTAGTAGTACAGATGTATACTACTAAGTCCATTCTTAGCATATGGCATATGGCAGCTCATCTTCATGCAGCTGAGACCTTAGCTGCTTTCAAAACCAGAAGATCCATATCATAGGAAGAAAATGGCTTTTAAATTCTTTAAGTGGTCCTACATCCACACTGACTATTTCTAGTACTTTCATACCCTCACACTAGGAGATAAACTTTTTTTAGTAGTATTTTCCTTTCCTCTTTGACTCCTAGCATGTGTTTTGATGAGGCAAAGTTTGCTGTAGGCTAAGAAGCCAAGAGAGTAACCAAATATAGTTTTCTGTTTAGAGGACCTGCTTTTAAAATAATCCTGTCTTAACTGTAAGACAGCTTTGCAGTATATTAGAGCTCTAAACAGCATCATTCTGAAACTATTAAAACTCAAAACTATAATTATACAATTCATAGAGCTGTAATTTTTATAGGATCCTGAGGGGTATGAAGATGATAGTCTTTCTATTTCAAAACTTAATTTCTGGAGGACTTCGTAATGAAAAAAATGGCAAAAATTACTACAGTGGCTTGATTTGGAATTTGTATGTGTCATCTCCAGAGATCTAGTTTGCATGCATTTCCATAAATGTTATGGTGAAGGAGAGATTAGATGGTGAGTTAGTTAACTAAGTCTCATGTAGAAAAGTGGCTTCACCTTAGAAATACAAAAATAAAGAGTTAGAAATACAAAAGTTCTGTCAATGTCTTTTGTCTTCTCCCCTCCAAAGGCAACAACACAATTTGAACATATCTCTTGATGAGTAGATCAACTTAGTTCACATATTCATGTAATTTTCTCTTTTTCTAGAAATATAAAATGCATTCTGATTGCTTCAACAGTTTTAACAATTGTTCAAGAAACACTATTTCAAACAGAGAGGGTAGTCAGATTTCACTGGCGTGTTTGAATAGCTGGTAAAAAGATTAGCACATCATCTAAAAAGCCACTTCTTTTCAAGATGTAAATAGAAAGTGAATGTTTGCTGTAAGTGTGTTAACCTGTAATATATTTAATATCAGCAGCATAGTTGAAAATTCACAGCTTTTCAGCGTGTCAAATTTTGGGTGGAGTTCTAGTTTTTATGTCCTCAGTTCTGTTGTGGGGTTTTTTGTTGTTGTTGTTAAAAGTCAGAAGACATCTGTGTGAACTCATTCAGATGGCTAAGAATATACATAAACTAAAAATTGAAGGCCAGCTGGCATTTGACCAGGTTTCAGTGTTTTCAGGCAAATACCTACAATTTAGATAATGACTTAAGCATGACTCGTTGAAGTTCTTACTGTAGTCCTGATCTTGTGGTAGTTTCAAGCACCAGGGGCAAAATATCCCCACTACTAAATGTTGAAATCATGATGACCATTCATAGCATGTCAACTTCAACACTTGGTGTTAAGTTGCAATTCAGAAGTACAGAATCTACCATTTAAGAGAAGAAAATTCTTCCAAACCCATTTTTATGAAACCAGTGTGAAACGCAACACTCAGAAACTGTATACTGCATAGATGTATTTTTGTGGAAGCAGTTGTTATGATAATAATTAAGGATTTTTTAAAAATTATAAACAGAATAAATAGAGAATAAAGGCTTTGAATGTCACTTTGGTTCTTTATATAAAATTCCATTAATTTTTGTATGGTGCAAATAATGTCAATTGTCAGGGCAGTAAGAGAGGAATTTTGAGATTATACAATGCTTGCAGACTGAACTCTCAGTATCCAGTAAGCATTGACATTTTGTATGCTGTTTAGATAAAAATTTGTTGCAATTCTTCTATAAGTCAGCCATCACCAATAAGAATTTGTTTACAGTTATTGCACATAATTTAAACTTTTTATGGTTTCAAAAAAAAGAATTAATCTTGCCTTTTTTCCTCTCCATCTAATAGAAACTTTTTATTTATGAGTTATAATTCAATTATAAATCAAACCTCTCTAGTCTGCATAAAAATTCATTTTAACCCCAGACAGCATGAGAGGATTACAGATAAGATCATTGGATAATAAGCCAGAACATAGAATTTTTTTTTATTTATGTAAATGAGTATTTTATTGCAATGAGCACAATGTGTTTATGTTCTGAGTGTCTTTAAAATCAAATTTATTTCTGTGGGTATGAGGACATAAATGAATGTTTACAAGAAGGAGAAGATCAGTATTCTCTTGCCTGTAGTAATAGGATTCTGTGAGTTTTGAACAAATGTAGAATGAGCTGAAGAGAGAGTGAGATTAATTTACATCTTCTCCCCACTAAGTACTCTCTAAAGAGTGTGAAAGACACCTTACCATACAATCTTAATGTTTAGCACAGAGCCTAATATTAATATTTACCCATGTACTTAAATGCCTAGGCACAGATGATGAAGGCAGTCATCTTAGAAATAATGTTATTTAGCCTATCTTGTTTAAATAATATTACAAAAACCACTCAATTTTTATTAATATACTTATAATTTGGATGATTTTATTTGGTGAAGTATTATACAGATAACCAATCTGTATCTTTTTAAACTCATTCTGTTACATGGCCAACATATCCAATAAAAAATTGGAAGTAGAAAAAAGACCGGACTGTATAGAGTTATTTTCTTTATTCAAGATAAAGGTACTGTTTGATCAGTTACTGACTTGGAGAAGTATTTCTGATGAAAAAAAATTAGTCAACTTCACTAGAGAAACTGGATGAAAACTTCTAAGAGTGAATGAACAGCAATAATTTGTAAGAGTATTTGAACAACTGACTTAAGGTTATGGTGGTCTCATATTTCTTGACTGATTCAGTGTTATTGTCTGTTTGAGATGTAATAGATTTACTGCAAGAATCCATGGCTGTATATAGAATCAGAGTATGGTTAGGGTTGGAAGGGACCTTACATTTCATCTCGTTCCTACCCTCCTGCCATGGGTGGGGACGTCTCCCATTAGACCAGGTTATTCAAAGCCCCATCCAACCTGGCCTTGAACACTTCTGGGGATGGGGCATTGACAACTTCTGTGGGCAACCCGTCCAATGTCTCACCACCCTCACAGCAAAGAATTTCTTCCTAATAGCTAATCTAATTCTGCCCTCTCCCAGTTTAAAACTTACCCCTCATTCTGTCACTACACTCCCTGATAAAGAGTCCCTCCCCATCTTTCCTCTAGACCCCTTTTAGGTACTTGAAGGCTAGCATAAGGTCTCTCCAGAGCCTCCTCTTCTCCAGGCTGAACAACCCCAACTCTCTCAGCCTGTCTTCATAAGAGAGGTGCTCCAGCCCTCTGATCATCTTTGTAGCCCTCCTCTGGACTCTTTCCAAAAGGTCCATGTCATTCTGATTTTGGGGGTTCCAGAGCCAGACACAGTATTCCAGGTGGGGTCTCAGGACAGAAGAGAAGGGCAGAATCACCTCCCTTGGCCTGCTGACCATGCTTCATTTGATGCAGCCCAGGATGCAGTTGGCTCTCTGGGCTGTGGGCATGCATTGTCTACTCATGTTGAGCTTCTCATCAACCAACATCCCCAAGTCCTTCTCCTCAGGGCTGCTCTCAACTCATTCTCCACCCAGCCTGTATTTGTGCTTGGGATTGCCCTGACCCACGTGCAGGACCTTGCCCTTGGCCTTGTTGAACTTCATGAGGTTTGCATGGGCCCACCTCTCAAGCCTGATCAGGTCCCTCTGGACGTCATCCCTTCCCTCCACCATGTCAACCGCACCACATGGCTTGGTGTCATTGGCAAAAGGCAATTGCTGAGGGTGCGCTCAATCCCACTGTCCATATCACCCACAAAAATGTTAAACTGTGTCAGATCCAATACCGGTCCCTGAGGAACGCTACTCGTAACTGGTCTGCACTTGGGCATTAAGCCACTGACTACAAATTTTTGAGTGAGACCATCCATCCAACTCCTTATCTACCAGGTGGTCCATCAGTCAAATCCATGTCTTTCCAATTTACAGACCAGGACGTCATGTAGGACAGTATCAACTTCCTTGCACAAGTCCATGTATAATGCCTTCCACAAGTCCACATATAATTTTGTAGGAACCCAGTCAACATGATCCTGAAGGTCCTTTTCAGCATTAAAATCTGTGACAGTAGTTTTCTGAAGCTGTGATAACTCTGTAGTTTCTTCTGTCAAGATACCTACCACAAAATAGACAGTTTATAGTTCGAATATAATTTTATTGTTTGGGGTTTTGTTTTTGGTTTTGTTTGTTTTTTTTTTTTTCTTTCTGTGATAATTTTCATAGCAAGTTTAGGCTATCCAACACTGACTAAAATGTGAAACATACGTTGGCATGGTCCGAGTCAGTTTTAGTGAATGAAGCACTTGAGAATGAACACCGAATATGGAGAGAATATTTATTTTGGGTTTTGGTATGACTTAAAAATCCTTCTTTATTAAATGAATGCAATATTTTGAAGCAACCATAGATTTTGCATTAAGATTAGAACCAATCCTCAAGAGCAGAATAATGGACTAAAACTTATACTAGAATATAAGATCAAATACAGTCAGTGCAAGTGTATTTCAATTTAATCATCATAAAGTTATGCTTATGTAGCAATACAAGATACCAGAGTGATGAATTCTTTGTACCTAGTTTTGAAGTCAGATGCTTGTAAGACCTGCACAACTAGTTTCATTGCAGTTCTGTGTGCAACTGTCATGTCCCAATCAGTCTCCTATAACAACCTTAAGTTGCTTCTGCTGGTGCTACTGATCTTGGCACCTACAAGAGATTGTAAACATGCCTCTATACACTGTGAGCTTATGCACTAAAGCTGGTTCTACCAGGCTGTCACATTTGCATTACTGTAAGGACCCAAAAATTATGATCTGTCATTTGTGTTTATACAATTGAGGCTCTAGTGTCCTCCTGTACCTGCACTTTCAAGGCCTCTCCTATCATGTGATTGTACTCTTGCTGTCCCCTGCAACAATTCTATTTTTAAAAAACATTCTTCAAGATGTCTCTTTGTAATAGCAAAGCTAATTTTAGTTAGCACAGTCTAGTTACACGTACATCTTGAACAGTTCTCTCCACAAAATTAATGGGGCACAAGAATATACTATATATGCTAATATCTCAATCATAATATATTACAAATACCATATTTTGGTAACTACTTGTTATTACTATTTATTATTTACATCAATATCACTGGTTTATTATGAAAATGGCTTACTGTGCATATAACCATAACATAAAATTCCATGAATTTAGCAAGCTGTGTTATGGAGGAACCATTTCAAAAATTCACTCCTCTAGAAGTTATAAACTTTTAACTTCTGGTATAAACTTTGTTCAATTAGTGTCAATTTTTTGTCCTGATCATTGCTCTGTTTATCATAAGCTTGTCTTTTCTCTTTGCTTCCTGTCTCAGTTTGAACATTCTATCCAATTAAATAGTATAATACCATAAAGAAGGCTTGGGATAACTTACAAGAGCCATCTTTTCAAGTGGTAGAGGATTATTTTCTTCTACTTCTGGAACTGAAGTAATGAAAGAGTAATATGCCACAACTTTTTTTTGGTTAAGAATACAGAAACGTATAAACTGTTTTGAGATATTACTTATGCATGATATTTGACAGTATATGGTCATTCACTGAAAATCTGTTTTCACAAAAAATTTGTTGGTGGTTTTGTACAGTGAGGAGGCTAAAGGCTGAATATGACCCAGTAATTATTTAAATCAATCAAATTTACAGAATCAGAATAACAAGCCTGTTAACATAAAAATGCCAAAGTTAAACATACCATTAAAACTGACAGATATTTATAGGAAAATTATATACAATTACATAGAGCATCTGACACTGATCTAGTGTTAGGGTACATAAATATACACTCTTCCTATAACCTTGAGCATATTCTTAATAATTTAGAAAAATATATGCAAAGTTGGCAGCTTGATTGAGACTTGCAAGTAGAGACTTCTTAAAACTTCCTAAATATGCAAAATTAGGATGGTATTTCTTTTGGAATTTTGAAATAGTGCTTTTCAGGGAGAAGATAACATATAACCATGATCCATTGGAGATTTGCAAGTAAAAATGCATAACATATTTTTAAAATATTTTATTTTGCAGGCAATCATGTTATTTTGAAAGCTACATAACAAACATATCTATTTAGATTTAAATCCTATGTAGGTTTGCATGAGAATTTAACAGTGATGTAAAGCAGAACTGTAAGGAAAATATAAGATAAAACTTACTAAAAAATTTGGCAGCAATGATACTTACAAGAAAGAAAATAAATATTAATGAGCATTACCTGTTTTACAGGGAACCTGGTTTGATGTTTAAAGACCCTGGCAAAAGTCGAGGTTACCTAGCCTTTTCTTAATACCTTTTAAAAGAATCATGGACAACTTAATATAGGAACTGGCAAGCTGGTTTTCTCATTGAAGTAACTTTTCTTGAAGAAAAGATACAGAAGAAATTAACTGGTCACAGTAAATTATTCATAATATACATTTGAATATATAACAATAACATAGGATTCACACTTTGATTTGATGATTTATTTAAAGTGAACAGTGTGTGGGTTATTCTCAATGGAAAAGGTAGTTCTCTTCCTCTCAGCCCTGATCACATGCATGGTTCCTATCCATCGTGCCAGCACTGCCACTCATGCAGGAAGCTGTATGAGGAAGCTGGTCTATCTGAAAGCTAATGAACCAGAGTACAAGTGTCAGGAAGAAACCACCCATTTGTGAAGCAGCCCACATTTACACTGGTTTTAAGTTACTGGGACACTGCAGGCACAGTTGCAATTGTTGCTAGGCAATGATTTATGTGCTTTTTCACATAAAGAATATGCTTATACCTGGAAATCACAAATGTGCAAAATTCTGCAGTCAATCTATTTTCAATCTGTTTCTTTCAAAATGCTGAACTTTCTTGCTGGTACAGAAATTGCCTGAACTAGCAGTACTTATATGAGAAGGTCAATAATTCAATATGAACTGAAACAAATTTTCAACAATTAATCTCTAGAGGCCTTTTTTTGTTACATGAGATTCCTTTACTCTAGAAGTAAATTTAATTTTGCAAAAGAGCACTAAATTCTGATTAGTTTTTACTTTTAGCAACTTTTAGCATCTAATTTAGTGGTGACAAGCACTTTTTTTTTTTCAAAGGTAAAGACAAAAACAGTGGCACTTAGCAGGTAACGCCATATTGTTTTTAAAAGCTTGCACCATGAAATAAAAATTATAGTTGAGGATGATTAGTTACTAAAACTAAATAGAGACGAAAGAAAGTGATGCCCCTGAGACCTACAGAGCATTACTGCATGAAGAGACAGGTATATCTGTGCATCACATAGACAACTAGCCTGTGGATGACCCTTGTGTTCAGATGTCAAACTGCTATCAGTAAAAATTTTTGTATATGTCTTACTCAGACTAATGAATAACTCCTTTTCGGTTTACTTCAGTAGCAAGACTCTTCCATGATTTGCAGCGGAACATATATATGGGGGGAAAAGAAGTTATACCTTAAGGTTTAACTCTAGAATTCAATCTCTGAAACTTTTGGCTTAAATAATAAATTAGGATTCTCTAGCCACAATTGTTAGCAGAATGTATTGGGTTTTTTTCATATTATTGTCATAGAATCTTGTTCTTCTTATGTGGACAGCTCCAAAGCTGGCTGCAATATTCCAGATGGGGTCTCACCAGAGCAGAGTAGAGGGGCAGAATCACCTCCCTAGACCTGCTGGCCATGCTTATTTTGATGCAGCCAAGGATGTGGTTGGCCTTCTGGGATGCGAGCATACATTGCTAGCTCATGTTGAGCTTCTCATCAACCAATACCTCCAGGTCCTTCTCCTCAGGGCTGCTCTCAATCCATTCTCTGCCCAGCCGGTATTTGTGCTTAGGATTATCCCAGACCACATGCAGGACCTTGCCCTTGACCCTGCTGAACTTCATGATGTTTGCACAGGCCCACCTCTCAAGCCTGTCCAGGTCCCTCCAGATGGCATTCCTTCCCTCTAGTGTGTCAGCCACTCCACACAGCTTGGTGTCATCGGGACTTTTTACAAGGGACTTTTTACAAGGGCATGTAGTGATAGGACGAGCGGTAATGGCTTCAAACTGGAAGAGAGGACATTTAGAATAGATATTAGGAAGAAAATTTTCACTATGAGGGTCGAGAGGCACTAGAACATGTTTTCCAGGGAAGTTGTGGATGTCCCATCCTGGGAAGTGGTCATGGCCAGGTTGGACGGGACTTTGAGCAACCTGGTTTAGTGGAAGGTGTCCCTGCCCATGTCAGGGGGGGTGGAACTAAATGATCTTTAAGGTCCCTTCCAACCCAAACCATTCTATGATTCTATGATTCTATGACTTATGTTGCTTTTGAATGATATATTTGGTAAGAAGAAACTAGTACTAAACTTTGGATTTTCATCCTTTAAAACCATTGGCTTGCAGTTATCATAGGAAAAGTGCAATTGATTTCCATTTAGCTATAATGGAATTTATGCCTAAGTTATACTGAAAGGACTGAGCGATGTGGAGTGTAGTGAATCACAGTTCTGTTGCTCACTCCATCTTGTGTGACACATGAAGGGATGTAAATTCTTAGGAAACACAAATCCCACGTTTCTCTTCAGTCAAAATCACTGCAAGCATTTTCTAGCAGGGTCAATAAGGGTCTTTTTAAGCAGAAGCAAGGGGTCGATGATCAACCATAAAGGTTCTCTAATGAATTAAATTACATCAGTGATACTTTCTTATTGTTCCAGTCAGTAGTGCCCATGGGCAACAATACTAAGTAACATGACCTCACTTGATGTCCATTATTGCTTTCCTGTTCCACGGATCAAGGATTTTAGAGCCATAGACTGGGACTACTAGTCTGAAATACATTTGAAGAGGTCAGGAGGTGGTTTTGCACGTCTGTGAAAGGTTTTTTGCTCCTATGACAGATAAGACACCCACAACTATGCCTTATTTCAAAGTCTTTTCCTTCTTTGCTCATTTAAAAAAGTTCATTAAAAAAGTCTGAAAGAAATTTTTAGTAACTTCTGTCATGTTACTGACACAGTTTCTGTTGCTGGGTTTTATTTGCGTTTTTTAAATTTGGAAATCGAGGGGTATTATGTATGTGTCTTAATGTATGTGGTTTTCCGCTTTGGAGGCTTCTTTTTCTTCCTTGGTTGTTTGGGGTTTTCTTCCTTGGTTTTGGGGGGGTTTGGTCTGATATGCTGCTCTGAACAAGTTCCTCGGTTTGGTTATAGATTTTTTTTTGCTAGACTTGGGCTGAAACACACTAACAATCAAGTACATAGAGATTTTTCCTAGTAATATGATTATTTTTTTCTGAGATATTTTGGTGAATGTTTTTCTTTGTTTTAGTTAACTTATATTTTGTTAATGAATCAGTTGAGTTTATACTTTCGCATTTCTATGTTCAGGAAAGTTCTCTGTCCATTAAGTTTAGTTTTCAATTTTATGTAAAAATTTGTTTCAGTATTCTTTGCCCATGTGATATGAGGTAACAATTCTGTAATATAAGATGTTTGTTTTCAAACTGTAATTTCTCAGATGCCTGGATACACTGACATACACACCCTTCTCCAGGTAGCAAGCGTGTCCAAAGAAGAGCAACAGAGCTGGTGGAGGGTCTAGAGCACAAGTCTTATGAGCAGTGGCTAAAGAAAGTGGGGTTGTTCAGTCTGGAGAAAAGGAGGCTCAGGGGAGACCTTATTGGAGGTATTTAAAAGACGTGTAGATGTGACACTTAGGGCCTAGGTTTAGTGGTGGACATGGCAGTGTTAGGTTTACAGTTGGACTTGATGATCTTCAGGGTCTCTTCCAAGCTAAATGATTCTATGATTTTGTGATTTTAAGTTTCCACAGTTTTCATATTTCAATAGGAGATATAAACAGTTTTTAAATCTGTAAACTATATAATGACCTCACATCAAAGCTACATACCAGTTTTATATGTGTAATAATTTTTTTAAGATCTACATCTACTTTCAGTAGGAATCATAATGATACTCTGAGACTTACAAACTACTCAACTGTTAAGAGTTTGATACGAAGTTTAAAATAAAAACCAAAATTTTCCAGAATATTTAGCAGGTTTATGAAAATCTTTTTTCCCTATGTTTAAAATCCTAAGGTAAAAGGTCTAAATATTATTTTCTCTTTTACATTGTTAAGGATTTGATTCATTCAGTTGGATTTGTGTAGGAATATCAGCTGCAAAATAAACACTTTCTGCAGGATATAATCAAGAAAGCTGGGTTCTCAACCATAGTTTAATTTTTTGCATATACAGTAGACCACCTCTAAGACCAAAGTGTATTTGATGCTTTGTTGCTTCTTCTGTTCCAAAGCTGTTAAAAATTAGTATCTTTCATTAAATGCCGCTGGAGTCACAACTGCTCAGAAGCACTGAGACTCATAACTGCAGTATCCAAAGATGTTCTGCTTAAAAAAATGCAAGTTTTTATGTAGCATTATTTTTCTATGACATTCTCCAAAATTATAGCCTACTTCAGAAAAATAATCCTTCATCACTTATATTTTTTTTTCTGTGCTCATAGCTGTTAAATTCTATCAAAATTATTTCTGAGAAATGTGTTGGATTTTCACATTGTCAGGTCTATAACATACTCTCACAGAATTCCCAGTGTTATTTAGTATCAATAATCCATTGTTTTGATGACATATATGTGTGATATTTTGACCTAGTTATTATTTTTGAAAAATTCTTTTTAGAGGAGTGTCCCCAGTAGCTTCACTATAGTACAAAAAAAGAGAGAAAATGGACATGATAGAACAACTGTTTCTAATTCATGTGTACTGTATAAGTTCTGTTTTAAATGGTGTCGCTAGAGGAAGAAAGGTAAGGTTGCCAATTTAACCACCAGGAAAGAGTTGGGGAGTAGTTTCAAATGTTCACTTCCTTGGGGAAACAGCGTGGCTTTGGACATGAAGACCTGACATTGATTTTCCTTTCTTACTATGGAATAGTGATTTGTACCTGAGCTTGATCAGCATTTGTAGTCAGCCTGATAGCCTCAACTGTCAGGCAGCCAAATGCACTAGAGCTTTGCTTCCAACATGCTCAAAGTAGTTGTCTTTTGGAAGCAGTCAATGAACATAAATTGCCTCCTAGACTGCAGAGAAGAAAATTTGGCTTTAACTTATGCCTTCCTGTGGACCATTCTAGTACTTAACCAAGCACTTACACAAGATAGAATGAACAATAGAGGGCATTCCTTAGGAAGTCAGATGAACAGAACAAGAATCTCTTTGAGTGTGAATTTGTCAATTAACAAAAACACTTTTCCAAAATCTGCAAAAGCAGATCATATTCTCTGTTCAGTGTTCCTCGAATAAGAAAGATAAAAAAGTTCATGTTATAAGAACATTCCAGGGTCATTGCTCCAACTTGCTGCTCAAAGAAAATCAAATAGATCAGGTTGATCAGGGACTCTAGTCCTGAACACACCCAAGGATGGAGACTTCAAACTGGACATCTTTCACTATTTGATCACCCTCATGTTAAATTTATTTTTTTTCCTTATATCTGATCAGAATTGCCCATCTTGTTGCCTATACTTGTTGCCTCTCATCCTACTGCTTGTTGCCTCTCATCCTACTGCTGTACACCTCTGAGAGGAGCCTGGCTCCATTTGCCTGCGTCTTCCGTAGACAAGAAAAAGTCTCCCTTAAGCCTTCTCTTCTCCAGGCTGGACTGGCTCAGCTGTGTCAGCCTATTCATGCATGACATGTGCTCCAGCCCCCTGACCGTCTTGGAGGCCTCCTCTGGACTCACTCCAGTATGTCAATAACTTTCTTGTAAAGGGAAGTCCCAAAGACCACAGAGTATTCCAGATGTGGTCTCACAAGTGCCAGATAATTTTATTTGACATTCTGACTACACTTTTACTAATACGCCTTCGGGTGTGGTTGACCTTTTATGCTGTGAGGTCACATAGCTAACTCAGGTTTATCCTATTGTCCAGAATCACTCCCATATTCTTTCCTACAGAGCTGCTTCCAAGACAGTCAGCCCCAACCTCTACTGCATGGAGTTTTTTTTCCCAGATTTAAGGTTTTGCATTCACTTTTGTTGGACTTGATGGTGTTTGTGATAGACATTTCTCCAGATTCCAGTATATTCAGATCCCTGTGAAGAGCAGCTTTCCAGCCTATTGACCTCCCCCAAACTTGGTGCTGTCCATAAGCTTGCTGACAGTGCACTCCATCCCGTTATCCCAGGCTGTGAAACATGAAAGAGTATTGGCTCTTGTATTGATCGCAGAGGGTAGGATTGATACCACAATCTGTTTCATGGTCTATGAAATCTGAGACTATGAACCTAGCTTACTCCTTTGCATCTGGTGTGTTGCTGTCACTTGTTAAACTATTTGGATTCAATGAGTTCTCTTTGAAAAGTTTTACTCTTGCCATTCTATAATGAAGACATCCATAGAAAATTCTAGGTCCCAAGGATCCAGAATATCCCCAATGCGCGTCCTGTTTCCTGGAAGAACACTTGAGAATGTGAAAGACTCTACTTGTGAAAAGGTGAATGCCTGAACAGCCTAGGGAACTGTAAAAATTTTCTCAGTGTCAGTGTAGGCTGACATCCTGCAGTCTTCTGAGGATGTGTGGGCTTTAATCCTTCTGGGTAGCTTTCTGGTGGTTCCCAGGAACAAATCTAGTGCCATGTTCAACAGCTTCCTCTGTACAAATATCTTGGACAGTCTACAGTAAAAATTTGCTCATTAATTTGGGCTTCCTACCACTTGAGAGGAAATTTTTGTTTATCTATCAGTTTTGTTTGTTAGAGCCTTTTAAGGTTAGTCCATTTTATGGTTGAAGCTACAATGAGTGAGCTCTACATTGGCCATAAGGGACAGTCAGACATGAGGATGCCTTTATACTAACTACAATGAAAGAAGGTCTTGCCTCAAGCAACAAATGTTGTGTTCACTCTGTGTACGCACATAAGCATAGACTTTGCATTTAAAAAAAAACAACCTAATGATAATCAACCCTTTTATTTGGTTCTGTTTACCTCTAAAGTGGAAGAATTGTTAATATTTGTCACATATAGAATAAAAATTAAAGAAAATAAAATATTTTTCATAGAATCATAGAATTGTTAAAGTTGGAAGGGACCTTTAAGATCATCAAGTCCAACCACTAACCTAACCTGACAACATCACTTCTAAACCATATCCCCAAGTACCATGTCTACCTTTTTTTTAAACACCTCCAGGGATGGTGAATCCACCACCTCCCTGGGCAGCCTATTGCAATGTTGGTTAACCCTTTCAGTGAAATTTTTTTTCCTAATATCCAACCTAAACCTCGCCTGGCTTAACTTGAACCCACTTACTCTTTTAATTGACATTATAATGACGTTTATAAAATCCCAGTGGGGTCTGATTCATGTTTTCTTGATGTCAGTGGAGCTTTGTGGGGTGACTTTGGTCCTCCATATGGAACTCATTCATGAATAGAGGTCTGCAGTGGGGAATCATAACAATATTTCAATCACTGTCAGAAGTTTAAGTGGTTAGTCCAGTCATCACCTCACAGTAATTACATTGAGGTCGGGTTAATTTTTGATCACTCTCTCATTTACTCTGAGTCACATCATTTTAATGTACACACTGACACATTGAGATGGACCATTTATGAGGGGTGATGGACTCTACAGCCATTAAGTTTTAGTGCATCATTAATTTTCTAGGCAGATGTAAAACAAGGACTATGATACTCTGTTCTTCATTCCCAAGGTTGACTTAAAAGTCAGTGATGTCTCTTGATTGAGTGGTCATTAAAATAGTCTATGTTATAGTCATTTTAATCTTCAGAACACATAAATATTAGGAGTTTAAAAAAATCATGCAAATTTTGTCTGACTCCAGCTTATTAATTTCTACATTAAAATAATGCATAGACTTCTATTAAAATGTATGTGAGAGAACCTTTTAGATTCCTTTGCTTCATTTGTACAAGGTGAAATTCTATCAAAAATGGTTGCATAACAGTAAAGGCATTTCAGGCACTCAATCTGCAAAGATTTAAACATATTCAATTTTTAGGTATTTAAATTATGCCCTCAGCTGGAGATTTTTGTGGAGGCAAGAAAAAAACCCCGGGCTTGACCACATAATAGAGAGGATTATATAGAAGGTGGAATGATAATGTCCCCAGAGGTTTAAAATCCAAGGAGGTATAATATCATTGTGCAAAGCTGCTAGTGCAGATTGTGTTTCCTGGCCCATTCCTTGACTGTGAGTATAGCTTTTTTTTCTGGGACTGGTTGCACATTTGCTCATGACAAAGTGTTGACTAGAAAAACCCACACAACTAATTTATTGGGATTGTTGGCATAGGGGTAAACTTCACATGGGGAATCTGATCCCTTGAACATGGTTTCCAGGTGTTGTCCAAGGGGCAATGGGAATCTACACCTCTAACATCCTTACAACGATATTTTCAGATGGATTAGCTCAGACTTACAAAGCTGTTTTTCTCTTATGTGTGGGAACAGATTATAATACCAATTTAATATTATGCGCGTAGAGTTTTGCGAGTTCTTCAGTCTACAGCAGAAACTATATGACGTCTCCTAGCTTTCCTGGTCTCTCTCTCCCTCCAGGGAGTTAATTAACATATTCTGGTATGTAAACAGTGCCTCTCAGCTAGTCTAAGCACAGAAGAATGTGCCTGGGGCAATTCCTCAAAACTGCCTCAGATCCCTGACAAAGAGTTCCAATACTCATTATTTAGCCGCTTTGTTGCAGAGCTGTTGTGGACTTCAGTCAATCACATTCTTGTGAATCTGCCAGATGTCCAATCTCGTTGCTGTAGATCAGTCCCTTGTTTCACACCAGTCCCTTGTTTCATCTGTGCAGAGATCAGCTGAAGGACTCCTGCATGATCCAGGGACTGAGGACGATGTGCGAGGGGTATGCATGCAGGCACAACCTTCACACCTTGCTACATCACAACTGTAGTTTTAGTGCAAATTAAAAACACTGCATACCAAAAATGGGCATTTTCTGCTTTCTCTGTTTTCACTAAACCATCAGGTAGGTTTGGTGTCAACACATATATTTTTGTTTATTTTTCCAGGTGGATTTCTGTAATTTTTTTTTTTTGTTGTTGTTAGCTTGCTCTGTTTTGATTGTCATTGCTTGGGTTTTTTTTTTTTGATTTGTTTTCTTTTTGGCAGTGTTTCCTGATTTTTGTGTAGTTTGAAGTGTGACTGTAAAAAATGAGTGCATATATATATTGGTGTGCTTGTTGTCGCTTCTCCTGGCACATGTCATGCAAGTAAAAAATAAACATGTGCTAGTTTCCCCTTTGCAGTGACGATAGAGAACCCCCTGGGCACCTTGTTCATTGTGCCTCCTTGATCATCCAGTGAGTGAAAACTAAAACAATTTTCCGAGCTAAGTATGATTGTTATCGTAATGCCCATCAGGGTTGGCATGCTTGTCCAAGCAACTTTAAGGCCAAAAGAGAAAGACAAATGCAGGGCCACATGGTGCTACCAGGACTGAGAATGCCTTATCTGCTGTGTTTTGGGAAAATTGATACATACTGGAATGGTCTGTCATGGCAGTGCTGTACACTGAGAAGTGAAGCTTTCTAAAGCCTTCTTCTTCATGCTGGAACTGATTTATTCAATATAAATGTGATGAAATATCTTAGAGGAGCCGTACAGTAATATAAGTGGGGACTTTTCCTTTGAAGTGGAGTGGTAGTTAAGTACATAGCATTTACAGAAATGTCCTTTCAAAGAGATGCGCAAAAGGCAGTTCAGCTTTCACAGCTGGAGGAAGCATCCAGGATTCTTTCAGTGAGAAGAAATAGATAGCAGCGGAGTTCCCTTTTTTAATCTCCCCAGATATTTTATAACAATAGTATTGTTATTTTACAAAGACTAACAGAAAAATAAGGAGCAAACCAGCAGCTCTTACAACAGCATTTTCAGAAACTTAATAAGAGATCCTGCTTTCTTACCCTAATCACACATTTACCAATTTAATGTCTGTTCTTTTCCTGTTCCTGAAATGCATCAGAATAATTTTCTGTGCTCTAAATACTGAAGGTATCTTTGGGTTTTGTTGTTAGTAAATGAAGAGAAGGAGCATGTTGGCAGACTGCTAAGAAAATGTATATAAATGAACCAAGTGGATCTCAAGAATGAGGAAGAAATATCAACATCATCTTCCTCCTGGCAAAGAGGAGGAAGACACCATGAACATCCTACTCCTCCCAGCCAAGGCCTCAGGGTGCTAAAAGCTCCCCACAGCACCTGAGCAGAAACTGTCATCCTCAGGACCCAGAAGACCTCTAAGTAATTATCACATTCAAGAATACGGGTCCTAGGAAGTTGATGTTTTCTATAGCACTTCAAATTATATTATTGAGGCATTCCTGTGTTATTTTGGACTGTAAATCTTAGCACTATTGTAACAGGATATTGTAAAATATCTTTATTTAAGGGAGTTCAAATACAATTTGCAAATGTGTGTCAGTGGTGAGCTGTTATATGGTAGTTAAATCTGAATGTCTAAAACCAATGACTTTAGAAATAATCCATTTGTAATTCTTCAATCCCTTGCAATAAGCAAAGTATTTAATTTCCTTCCTCCCTCTAGCCTCATTGCCAATGGAAATCCACATTAAAGGGAGAAAAAGAAGAATATTGACCTTTTATTTTCAAGTAATACCAACTAATTATGACACATTATGACCACTTAATTGCTGTATTGTAAGATAATTGGTCTCTGCAAGGATATCATGGTTTCAGATGGGATAGATCTCAGGATGTATTTTGCTGAAGGTGAAATTGTTTAGTAACTATGGATTACTTAAACTGTGACACTACCACTTCTCGATGTATCTGAGCTGAAATACAGCTGGTAGACCATGGACAAGAAGGAGAGGTGGGGGGGTCTCAGGATAGGCTGGACATGACAATTGCAGCCCGTTGGAATACTCAGAGCCATGACACACATTTAAGGCATCTGTCAAACAATATGCCAAGTAATGCCAACCATAGGCAAGTGGAAACTTTAATTAGCTGATCTTTAAAGTTGTATCTTATTTCTTGCAGAATAAGTTCTAATCCTTAAAAGCTTTTGACGTTTTTATGACAGGAACTGCATTTATTTTGCTGACATGGTAATCCAGATTTAATTTAAAATTGTCATTTATATTTGCTTATTGTTCCTTTTGCTGAATTTAATTAGTGTTGCCAGGATTGGTTAAAGGCTGCTTTTGGGAGGGAATTTGTACAACAAGCTGTAGGATACTGGAGAAACAGGAACCTTGGGCTTTTTTAAATTAAATGAAAATGAAGGGTAAAAATTAAAAGTATGTTGTAAAAGTAATAATCTCACTTCACGCACAGAAATTAATAAACTAAAATATTGTGGAAGTCTTGTTAAAAGTTATAGCAGAGTAGTGTAGTCTTATTGCTTCTACTGCATTGTTCAGTCCTTCAGCTATTCCAGTAATGTAACTGAGCATTTTGTGTTTGTAGAAACATTTGAATTAGAAAGCTACTAAAAGAACAAAATGTGTAATGGTAAACCTTTCTGTAGAAAAGCTAAGTATCCTTTAAAATTCACACATGACTGAGCTGTTAGTCTCTACATTAGAGGACAAAACAATACCACTGCAAGCTAAATATTGATTTTTTACAGACAATCTCCACTTTTATCTGCTGAACAGATTTTTGGGGGAGTTTTACTTTTCCTCTGTAATTACAGCATAGAATTCAGATGCATCAAAAGAACACAAAATTATCTGAATAAGTAAGTTTGCCATTCTCCTGAAGTGACTGAATAATGGATCAGGTGAATTTAAAGTAGACTCTCCTTAATTCACTTGCCAAAATTTTATTCTAACCAGTATGCATAAATGGCAAATTCCCCATTTTTTTCAACACCATTGAAAGTCAAGAATATGTAGGCATATATTACCATACTAATATAGATACCATAATATATATACCACACTAATAATTACCATAAATATATATGAATATACCATACTATATTACCATAGTAATTCATAGATTGCAGCATTTGAATGCAATTTGTGACTTTCCCAGAGTTGTTTTGGATGGTACCATGAAAGTCACAGGAACTCTCTGGCAGAGTCCACCTTCAGGTATTTGTATTTCATAACACAACAAAATACAGACCACCTAAAGAGAGTGGGTGTTAATATCAGATCTATATCAGATAACATCAGATCTGCACTTGGGTCACAACAACCCCATGCTTTACAGGCTTGGAGCAGAGTGGCTCAAAAGCTGCCCAGGCGGCAGAAAAGGACCTGGGTGTGTTGGTCAACAGCCGGCTGAATATGAGCCGGCAGTGTGCCCAGGTGGCCAAGAAGGCCAACGGCATCCTGGCCTGTATCAGGAATAGTGTGGTGAGCAGGACTCGGGATGTGATCATCCCCCTGTACTCGGCACTGGTTTGACCCCACCTCGAGGACTGTGTTCAGTTCTGGGCCCCTCAATACAAGAAAGACATTGAGGTGCTGGAGCGTGTCCAGAGAAGGGCAACGAAGCTGGTGAGGGGTCTGGGGGACAAGTCTTATGAGGAACGACTGAGGGAACTGGGGCTGTTTAGCCTGGAGAAGAGGATACTGAGGGGAGACCTTATCACTCTGTACAAGTACCTGAAAGGAGGTTGTAGAGAGATGGGGACTGACCTCTTCTCCCTAGTGACAGGTGATAGGACGAGAGGAAATGGGTTCAAGTTGAGCCAGGGGAGGTTTAGATTGGATATTAGGAAATTTTTTTTTCACTGAAGGGGTTATCCAGCATTGGAATAGGCTGCCCAGGGAGGTGGTAGATTCGCCATCCCTGGAGGTGTTTAAAAAAAGGGTAGACGTGGTACTTGGGGATATGATTTAGAAGTGGTTTTGTCAGGTTAGGTTAATGGTTGGACTCGATGATCTTAAAGGTCCCTTCCAACCTTAACAATTCTATGATTCTGGGATTCTGTATGGGAGCTTGAATAGGCGGTCATGGCAAAATCAGATGGGGATCTCCCAGATCTCTTAGCTCTGATCCCCAGAGATGCTCTTTGCAGTGACAGGATAAATGCCTGTGATTTAGTATTCACTATCTCTTCATCAGAAAAATAAAACTACATTCTTGGACATTCCAAAGTTATTTTTGAGATTTTTGACACTTGGCAGTCTGTTTGGGAATGGTCAAAGTCAAAGCGGGCACATGTCAAGGGCATGTTTTACCCAGCTGCTTGTTAGGGTGAACAGCAAGCTCATGTTTATCTTCTGCCACCCTTGTGCTGAAACCTGCCAGGCCATCTGCATCCACAGCAATAGAGAAGCCCTTGGGGACACTTGGTGTTCTCTGCAACTAAACTAGAGAAGGGGTACTGGGTTTGTGATACCTCTGGGGTCTGACATTTTGAACTGAGGGATAACAGACTGTTCTCAGATTATATAAAAGTGTACCATTACCAGAAGCAAAAAAGCTTCAGATTGAAGCTTTTTGACAGCTTCAGCACAGAAGCTGTCAAAAAGTCAAATATATCAAAAAATACTGATTCTGCTTTATGGTCAGAGCCTGTTAAGGAAAAAAAAAACCAAACACCACAGAATACCAGATTTCCAGATAGGTTTTAAATTGTCAGTAGAGTAAATTTGGTCAGCAGTCCAGTCTTTCAATACTGCCACTGTAAAATCTCTACTCACAATTTCGACCAGGATGGAAGTTCAATCTGTGAATATCTACTTGACACCTTGTTGAAATCTCTGCTTTGTTCTGTACACCATCACCCCTATTATGGCCCCCCTTTCTGAGAGAAAGCACTAATAGACCTCCAAGCACCATGACAAATTTTTCTGTGAGGTCTACTAGGTCCGTCACAGTCAGAACAGACAAAAGCTTGTTTTAGCAAAACCCTGATCAGTGTAAGGCATTGTATCAAAATTTTTTATATGAGTCATAAAGAATTGTTGCTTTATATGTTATTCCACATTTTATTAGGCAAAATAATTTAAACTATATAGACTGTTCTTATGAAAATCTGTAATTTTCTTTCTTAAACAAAAAAAGTATAACAGGTCTTTTTGGAAAGTCAGCAGCCTAAGCATGGACTTCTGATAGGATTTGTGTTTCCCCAGTGTATCTGAGACCGTTTCAGGGGTTAGCAGATATGGAAATGGACCTGTGGGAAACTCTTGTCCTTACAAAGTAGCAGTTACAGACAAGTCATGAACTTGTCCACATATCTACATCACCTAAAATAGTTCAGTTACCTATGTTATGTGAAACCCATCATTTGCTTCTTTGGAAATGGAGTTGTAAAAATAGGTGAAAAGTAAGTGTCAGTTATTATTAGCATCACTAAGTAGGTGAATTAATGGAAAATATTTTAAAGGTTCTGGGAAGACTTTAAATTGGATGAGCTTTCTGTCACTTTTAAACACAATGAATATAGAATTGGCATAACATAGTGTATATATAAGTGCAGTAAAAATTTCTAGATTTTTTTAAATTGCTGTGAGCACAGATAACCTTTCTTTATGACTATATTATTTTCTAATGTTCACTGGAAAAGCTGCAGGTGCTTGGTGTAGCATATGTTGCTCCTATCTCCAATAATTCACCAAACCACAAAGCATATGAAGTTAGAGCTGACTACATTTTATTTCTATTATAATACCATTTAAATAGAACAATGTCAAGTTTCTGAAACCAAAATGTCTTCCAGAAGCACGCTTTGGTAAATTTTTTCTGAGATGGTGTCAGTTATGACTTGTTTTCCTGAAAGATTTCTTGGGAGCCTCTAGCATGAAAACAGCTCTGCTGCAAACCTTCCTCATGGATACCGAAAGTTGGTCATCTATTCTCAATATCATAGCAGCCTTTGGAGTCAGATGCCTAGGAAGTTGTATTTCTGAAGACGAAAGGGTTTGTTTTTTTTGTTTTCAGGCAGGTTGCATGGATGAGTGCCTGAGAGTTCTCGTCTTAAGAGAGTTTTCTAAGTGGAGTCTGTTCCTGTTACTTTTGATGCAGAACAACAGTAGTGGTGAAAATGGACTAGTCCATTATCCTATGAACCTTCCTGCATATGTTCAGTGATGCATACCTGCTGGAGTATAACTGAACTATGGGACTAAATTAAATTACTCATCCTTCAGCTTCTGTAGTTGTTTGTTCTATGTTCCTAACCCAAACCTGGCCAACGACTGTGATTTAAAAAGCATTATGGAATTATAATGGAATTTGGATACATTTTTATTGGGACATTTTAGTCTAAAAAATGCCCTTATGATGCCTTGATTATTTCAGTCCCTTTGAATATATGAAAACATGAATGCACATTAATTTCCATAAAAGTTTGATTGCTTTCTCAAGCTGTTTCCCTTCAGTGTTTGTGAAAGTCTAAAGAAAATCAGCATTAGTAACGTGAGTGAATGACACATGATGTAACAAACTTATTCTATCATGGATAAAAATGGAGCTGATTTTATGTAAAGAAAAACCTCTAGAACTTCACGCCCCAGTCCACTGAAAAAAAAACCCACATATTTCAATGCATATTCCCATACATATACATATGTATATATTCAATACATATTCCCTTATTGTTTACTTGAAATACAGAATCTATTCTTTAAATTTTGAGAAAGTTCAAAACTTTTACCTGTGTTATCAACATTTTCTGATGTTAAGACTACTTTTAATAAAATTTAAAGACTGAATTAAAAGAACATGTAGGTTTATGTACATACACTATATATATGATGTTGTAAAGGTAATTGTAAGGAAGGAAAAAGTGAATGCTGAGCAGAAAACTCACTCTGTGGGATGAAATGTATACACCAGAAGTGGAATGAATATTTCAAAACTAATATTGACAGCACTGAAATACAGGTAAGTTCGGAGGTCTGGTAAAACTAGTTGTTTATTCCACACTGTCATTCTAAAAGATCATGAAGAAGCTTAAAGCAAAATCTGATAGATGTCTTTTTGTTTAAAAAAAAGACTGCCTTTAGCAGGCAATGCTTTACTGAATGCTTTAGCAGCAATCTACTAATCGAAACCAAAATTTATTTCTATTATAATTGCCTAAGTGATTTGTCAACCCAGGATTTCTAATAAATACTTACTACAGATGTCTTTTGTGCCTGAGTTGTAGTCATTTCAGTTCAAAGTTGTACACTGATGGGCATGACCTCTTGCAAAACCAATTGAAAGAAACATCTGTCCTAGGGTGGAATTTGACATTTTGACCTTGTAGAAGAAAAATGGAGCCCAGATATGATTTTCCAGGCATATATTGAAAGAATGGTGAATAAAAATAAATCAGAGAGGATGAAGAGAAAGAAAAAATGATGGCATTTCACACTAGTAATGAGTGGCATAATTCCATGCTATTTTCTCAGACTTATTACTATATTTTATGATTAAGGGGAATTAATTTGCAGTTAATTTTATCTTTCAAAAATTGTAATACTGAATATATGGGAATAATAATACTCATATTCTATAAATAACAGATACCATCTACCTTAGGGACCTTTTCAATATTCTTAATTTCTACTGACTGGTTAACCATACCATGTGTCTACTAATTATTACATTACTAATCCATGAGAAAGGGGGAGAAACTATTCTACCTGAATTTTAAAGTGTAAGAAGACTGTGGAAGCTGAAAAGGAAGCACACTGTTCTCAGTTTACCTTTAATATATATTTGTTGCAGAAACAGCTTTACATGATTAGTCGTGTGCTCTGCTTTGTTTCAGTAAACATTCATTCAATTAATACATATTTCTTCATTCTTGAATTTAACTTTATATGTTCTCTATTAACAAGCGTAAATATAAGTATTTTTTTGTATCACTTTTGCTCCTGAAGGTTAATGCCAAGCATGAAATAGAATTACTGTGTTTGGTGGTGTAAGTTCATAAGCATTGCTCAGGTTCCTGAGGCTTGCTTGTTGTATACCAGAGTTTACAAAGCTTTATGATTTTGCCTGCAGTCCTCACAGGAAAACAATTGTCACTGACAGATCATCACTGCAATGTAGGATGATTTTTTAATAGGTCCTCATACAAAAAGGCAACAAATTTCAAAGGTCTCTCTTAATACAATATTTATTTGAAAATCTAGAGCTGAGCCTCAGCAGAGGGGAAGAAGGTGATCATTTTAACCTTCTGTAAATGAGCAAAAATGATTTTTGTAAGGCTCTTAATCCTGGAAAGCTATTTAACATTTTAAACTTCCTTACATATCCCAGGGCATTAACCATGTTTTCACAACGCTTACTCAGAAACAGAATTTTCAGTTCCGCATTACTATGAGTCAATTTTATTTTAGTAACAGTGACCTTGTGGTAGTATGAATTTATATAGATTTCACAGAGATTAAATTTTTTTATAAACCATATTCAAATAGCATGAACACCAGAAGAGTAAACAGATGTTCCTGAGCTCTGTAGGACGACCCATGAAGGGGTAAAAATGGGCTGAGAGAAGGATCTTGAAATGAACTCTGTATCTCTCAAGACAGAGATATTTATTTCACCCTTAGCATGTAATAGAATTAAACTGTAATACTCAGAGTCAGTCCAACTTCAGTTGTAGCTGAGTGCTGTTACAGCTTTTACTATACTGTAATATGTAGGAGCATGAGAGATGAGGAAAAAATAAAAATAGCTGCATGCTCCAATCTCTTTTTCTTCTAACAATGGGTCTCACTTGAAAAAAAAAAAAAAAAGAATATTGCATTATCTTCTCTGGTACCACAATTTATTTCTTTTACATACCTCATCCTTATTGGCTTCATCCCATTCTCTGTATCATTTCTTTTACCTCCTCATTCTCTTATTACTTTGGAGATCCCTTTACTTCATAACATCCCAGAAAGCTCCATTTCAGCATCCATACTGCCACAGTAGATCAAAGAGGCAAAAGGGTTATTAAAAAGCCTGCTCAGTTTTGGAAAGTTTCTGAAACAGAGGTCTGGCTGGTTTTTATCTACATGTTTTCTTTCCACATTTTCCATTAAATTAATAGATTTCTTTTTATGATTAGTGGGGCACTAATTTCCAAGACTAATTAGTGAGAAGTATTTTTCAGCATTAACAACTTTTATTCCTGAGACAGCATAATCATTTGCTGAATGTTTTTCCTGGAGAAAATAATTATTAAAAAAATGTATGCAGGACAGTAAATTTCAGAGTGCCTTGAATGACATTTTAATGTAATAAATTCTTGGTGTTCCATCTGTTGTCCTTATTGTTTACTTCCGTCCAAAAACAAAAAAAAATGAGTTTGATGTAATTAGAGAAGCAATCCCTGTCAAATATAAGGTTTCATAATGAAGCCACATAAAGAATTGCAGGCAGATTTGTCACACATTAAATAGTCATTGAAAATGTCAAACTTGCTAGCACTAAATCCAAGATTTGCACATGAGTTCCTGAATAAGCTCCTGAGTTGAAAGAAAGAAGTAGGATAACACTTACCTACTTCAGAAAAATGTTTTTGAGAAGCCTTTTCTTAAAACACTGTGTCTTTAAATATGTGTCTCAAATATCAATATTTTCCAATTAAAATAATAAGATTTTCCTTTTATAATTTTTTTTTTTCAACACTAACAGGAACATTTCTTCTAGTGCTGCTTTATATAAGAAATTCCTAAAATGCTTCTGAGAAAAGTGTATTAATTGCAAGCAGACTCTGAAACTTGAAATATTTGAGTAATTTAAAATGAACACACAATTAAGATCCCAGTTCTCCATGTACTTTGTCCTGCACATGTGGAATTCTGCAGTTTGTGCCCATCATTAATGTCTGGCAGAGATACCATTATTACATGTGGGCAAGTCTTTTCTATGCTTTCTCTGATGCAAAATCAATAGGCAGAATAAAAACAACATAAAGAAAACATTGAGATCATTCTATTAACAGTTTTCCTCAAAACAACTTCAGGCATTGGATTAACTGACAACAGTTTCCCCTGAATCAGATCTTAAAATTATCTCACTTATCCTCTGATTTGTGTCGGCTGAGCTGCATTAAATAGACAAACCTGCATGAGATCAGACAAAAATGTCTACTGAAGATATTAATAAATTTCTGGCAATTAATAGCCACATTTATTTATTGCTATAATGACATACTATGACATTTCTTTTGTAATAAAAATGTTTTTGAATGTTACAGGTATATTAGAAGCTAAGAATAGCGAGAAAACTTAAACTTCTTCAAAGTCCCAGTAATATTATTAATTATATTAATTTTAAACATGTTAATAGCTTTGACCTCAGGAAAATGCATATGCATATAAAGTTACCCATTTGCTTAAATATTGTTACATTAAAACTTTCCTTTGCAATGGACATTCATAAGGTCAGCATCCTTATTGTACAGAATATTTAGCGTCCAATGACTTTTTGCAAAATACACCAGGGTGTTGGTTGATGTCAATTTGTGTTGCAAGGTGAGTAACTAATACTGTGGACACACAAGTAAAATTTCAACATGTGCAACAGAGTGCAATTCACTCTGATGAATGTGCATAAGGAGGTATGGCAGAATTGTAAAACTGCAAGGGTTCACTTATACTATAAGTACAACCTTGACACTATAAACTCAACCTTGAGCTTGAACCTTAAGTTCATCATAAACAAGATGTACACAAAATCTCGCAGACATGCTGACATACACTCATGCAGTCCCCAAATGCTCAGGTTTTCCTTACTTATGCTGCACTGTGGTCCCAACCTGCTCCCTGCCAGGCGTATTGTTGCATTGTCCCTTGCGGTGATCCCCGCTCCTCTGGGTCGTTCCATTCAGTTAAGACTAACTTGGTGCTTTACAAGCAGATTCTTGGTGACTTTTCTCCATTTTAGTCTAAGAAATCAGGCTGGTTTACACCATTCAATCATGTTACTCTGCCAGGAGTGTGTGCAAACTTCGCCCTGAAAATGTAGGCTTTGAATGTTTTATTTTTCACAAAGAGTAAGAATTTCTATTTGTTCACCTTTAACTACTATTGTGCATTTTGTTTTGGAAAGAATTATGATCTATATGACCTTATATAGTATAACCAATGTTCTACTGAAAGGCTTCAATATTGATTCATTCATTTTCACCCCTCAGTCTCAGGCCCTTCATCTATGCAGCTTCAACTTTTTCTCTCATGTTCTGTTTACTATTTTGCCCATAGGAGCATATGCAATGTTTTTCTTCTTTGTAATTGGGATAATCCTGAAAATGCAACCTGAAGATTTTTTAATCTAATTTCTACTTTCCATTTTCCTGTCAGATAGACCAAATTTTCAAAAACTTTTTGCAGTGTTCTTTAATTTCCTAACTGATACATATATGTACATTTATTCAGTTACAACACAGAGTAGTCACATTTTAATGTCCCAGGCTAGAGAAGGACTTGTACACAGTCAAGCAGAAATACAATGTATTAATGCCAGATTTCTAGGTTTTTCTTTATTCTCTCTGTTCTCGTCAACATTGCTTGTCAGAGCCTTGTTGGAAAACAGAAATCTGAAATCTATTGTCATGTCCAAACACTTGAAGACTTCAGATGTACTGTATATCAAAAATTGTTTTGAAGCATTCTCCAGTGTGAGAAATTTTCATCAGTCTAAAAGCTGTGGAACAAACAACAAAGAACCTTGATAAGACATGCACAAAAATCTGAGTCCGTTCATTTAAATTCATGTATTTTAACCAAACCATTTAGGACTTCAGTTTATATACCCTAGAACATTATGTATAAGAACCTTTAAAAAGGAATATATGTGTTCAATACAAATTCCCAGTCTTAGGTTCAATGGAAAATCTCATTATCTCAAGAACCTACAGGTTCCCTGCAGCAAGGCCAGTCACAGTAATTTGGGCTTGAAGCAGGGTTTCTTGAAGCATGACCCTTCAGAGGGGGAAATGCAATGGTGCAGCACAGCTTACTGAAATGGTGAAACAGTGTCAGCTTTGCACTGAGACAAGTTTGGGATCATACTAATGAAAATGACATGCACGGATTTTTTGTAAAAGGATGCCACCGTCATTTCTTTTGACGTTGATGTGCTACATACAAATTGTTTAAATGGAGCTGCCCAGTCTAGCCCAACATCCATGGTTGGTTTTTGTTTTGTTTTGTTTTGTTTTTTTAACTCTTCCTGGGTAGCACTAATTGGTAAAATGAGGATTTTTCTTTCCATGAGTGTTGCTTCACATTTGTCTAAACTCAGTTTCATCTGTGGCTTACTTGACAAGATGTTCAGTATCATGAATGCTTTCTGCAGTTGTTCACAACTGGGCATTGTCTTTTCTATGCTGAATATTGCAGTATCTTAAGGAGACTTTCCTAATTTTTCTGTATCGTTTACTCTTCCTGAACTTATGTAGAAAACAGCAAGGCATGATAAACGATTTTGTTGTGATATTTATGCCAGACTTAACATTATAAAACTCCCAGTCACTCATAAACGTTTATTGCAAATGCTTTAGGGGAAATGCATTTCTCTGTGAGTTAGATACATCAGAAACAAACTCTGCCTTGAAATCGGAAGTGTTGCACTAAAATCTCAGAGGTTTTTAATATCTTAGGAATGGAATTCAGCAGTCCCTCCACCTCCATGGACATCTGCTGTGGCTTTGGTCTAGTAACTAACTTGGACCTTCAAAGGCCCACACAGTTATTATTCCATGGCAAAGACTGGTTTGTGATTTATACAAACACAGAAACTTTGACAGCAGCTGCGTGATAGCAGCAGTCCTGTTGTTTTCTCCCAAGTTCGTGGTAAAATAAAATCCTCTTAAACTCAAAATCTTGTTACAGGCGAAAGGAACACACTATATGCACACTATGGAGTAAAAAATTTATGGTTATTCTGATTAATGTTTTAACAGTCTAATAATGTTTTAATAGTCTAAGAGTTTTAATAGTCCAAATGATCTAATTGGTACAGAAAAGTCTCGTTAGTAACATAGTGAAAATAATTATATAAAAAGCCTTCCTATATAAAAAAGCCTTCTTCTTTGTTGTTATGCTCACACTTTACTCTGTCCTAAGGTTTACCCTTCAGTCTTCCTCCAGAAAAATGGTGTGAGACAGGTTGTCAGTCTTTACCATCATCTCAATGTCTTTGACAGGCTGAATGCAATGCTCATTACAGAGGGGTCTCCTTTGAGTACACTGGAAATTATTTTCATAAATTCTCTCTAAGTACAGTTTCTTCCTTCTCATTGTTTCCCCACTGAAAACCAGCCCCTTCACTCTTGGTTGACATCAAGAGCTCATGTTATGTGGTGATTTGTCTATATGTTGTTCCCAGAGTTTAAGGCAAGAGCGTTTAGACAAGTGGCACTTGACACTAGAAAGTTCTCAAAACAGTTTAAGCCAAGGCAAGCCCACACAAATCATGACATTTTGCCATTGTCACATCAACACAAAGCCTTTTTGACATTGTGAGGTTTTGTTTCTTGAGTGCAGTCTCAACGTTGCAGGTATCTCTGGATCTGCAGCAGGAAAAGGCAATGTTTTCTGAAAAGCAGTGAAGGACTAGATATTTAAGGATATTGTCCTGATCTAATCACATTGCTCCTCAGGCTTCAACCCAAGACTTTCTGTGGGTCAGAGACATTGAGACATAAAGGACGTTGGTATGCTAGAGGCATCTCTGAGACATTTTGAAGAACTGTCCCTCAAAGGGAGGGATCTTCACATTTTTAAAATTTATATCTTTATGGTGAAAATTACTTCTCTTTTCTTAAGACTGGCTTCCGTGTCTTTGACTCTGTGGTCAGCTGTATATATTTCTTCCTGAAGTCATAAAAAATGAAGAAAAAGAAAATGGAGATAAGACGTCTGTAGATTCAATTTTCAAACAACCTTCAAGTTAAATAAAGCAGAAAATGGGGGGGGGGCGGGGGGGTNGCAAGGAACCATCATTTTCATTTTCCCGGTGGAAACTTGAAATTGTTCTTATGGAATGCTTAGATTTTGTAAAAGACAATCTATACTGCCCATCGTTAGCACATGTTTTTCTTAATGAATTTTCTCCTCAGATATGTGCTCCTCACATTAGACCAAGGAAAATAGTTGAACTGAAAATATAAATTCCTTATCCCCTTGTATACTCATACAGATATCAAAAAATATCTACATAATTTTTTTTCAGATACTTGTATTTTCTGTACCAGTAAATACCTTGCAAGAAATATTTGCTGAGCTTTTACTAATTCCACAGTAATGAAATTAACACTTAAATAGTTCATAGATATGTGTTAAATCAATAGGTAATGATAAAGCAATTAATCTTCTGCACCTTGAAATCATTAAACGTTTTCCCATTACTTCCTAAAATTCCTTCAGCAGAATTGAGCACACAAAAGACTCATTGAATTAAGATGTGGTCGAGTTATTGAAGAAAAGAGCTTGTGCTATTTAATCTAAAAGAGGTATTTGCAGAGATATGCGACACTCAGAAAATCCCATTATTGTTCTATTTATTACTGATAACTGATGACAACACTCATAGCTAATCACATTTATCTTATTGCATATGGTGATATGCAACAAACTTGCATATTTAATTAATAGTTTTGCATTTAGGATATTTACATTCGTTTACAATACCCAGAGATACAGCTTTAACATCCAACAGGTTTAAGAGTTATTAGGCTTTTCTAAACATCTTATTCAGTAGTACGTAGTTAACAATATGGTGATTTATAACAATATCTAGGTGATTGTTATAGATATGAAAGTTTTCAAGCAGTCCTCTGGTGATCATTTCCCTGTTATCTGTTTCAAAACATAGCGTACTTCAGTTTTCTTGTGCAGTATAATTACTTTTTCTGTATGATACTGTAGTTTTTAATATGGTGATTTTGGTTCCAGTAGAACAGAAAATTCAATAAATGTAATAATTTTAAGATAACAGATACCTACAGGCAAAATTAAGAACCAAAATTGTGTAATTTAGATTAGATAAAGAACTGACTTTGCAGGTTATTTGCAGGATTTCACATTATTTTCTCTTTACACTCTCCTATAATGGCCATGAGTCTCTGCAGAGTAATAAGGTGTAACCTTATTCTCGTCACTTTAGAGACAAAGACCTTTTGCTTTTTATTGGAACATTTTTTCCTAGTAAAATAACATTAATGATTTTGTACTTTATTTATCTTGTCAGTACATGCCTTCTTTTGGGAGGAAATGTTCTAGAAGCTGCTATCAAATAACAGATGTCTGAATGCTTGAATGGATTACTACATAGGGCATTCATCCTGCTTGACTAGTTTGGAAATGTAATTATTTTGTCATATCAGTCAGATTTAAACACAGAGTAGTGGAAGTTCATGTATTTGTAGAAGAATGCTCTTGTTTCAGTGAGAATCCTAACTAAGGATCTAGTATGAGATCATTTATCATTGCATTTGTTAATATTGACTGTACAATCTGATTATTTTAACTGATAAAATTATATAATGGTTTTTGGTTTTCTGCATTTTCTATGGAAAAAAATGAAGCAGCGCATTTATATGAATTCCTTCCTGTCCTCACCCTCTTTAGATCTCTTGCTTTGCATAAGATATCGCATAAGATATCATTTCATTTCCTAGAACATTGTTGATCCTGTAAAAAAAAAAAAGAAAAGAAGCAACTTAGTTCTCATTTTTAAAATTTCCAAATGTGATATTCTGACAGTTTTAGATTGGTCAATACTCATATAAAACAAAGAAAAAAAGGAAAAATTAATAAAATCTCACTTTACCATGAGGCCTTGCAGTTTTAGTGAAATGGACTTTATTAAAGGAGAAACATGTTCTGTGTAATAAAGGAGAACTATAACTAGTATCTTAAAAAGTGGCATTGGAATATAATGTGACTCTAAGTAGTCAAATATTTTTTGCGCTTAGTTGTTTTTTTTTTTCCCATGGTATTAAAAATTCAGCATTATACTCAGAACCCAGTTCTATGGGTAAAGTGATTATAACTTCTTTTAGAACACTGTAAATTCATTCTTCCTACATTCACAGTAGTACAACATTATAGAGAATTCACTCCTTCTGGAAATAAAAAAGAAGGCTAAGATCTGGGAACGCAACTTGGTCTCTTGCACTGAACAAGACTAAGTTCAGGGATGGTAGAATCATTTAAATGTAAACTCTTCTTGTACTGTGGAAAAAATAATGTAAAAATAAAAAATGAGTTGATTTGTTAGTTTTGGGGTTGTTTTTTTTTGTTGTTGTTTTTTTTTCTTCCAAATTCTTATTCTTACCTGAATAATGTAAGAAATAAGAAAAAGGTAAGAATGAGAAAAAGGTAAAACCAAGAAAAAGTCAAAGTGGCTAAATTATATTAATAAAACACTTTGAAAATTTTATGTTGGAATGCTTATTATCCTTTAAAAAATCAGGTTATTGTTAAGGTATGCAGCTAGATGATTAAACCGCGATCTGAGGTTTAGCTTGGTGAATAGGAGACACTACTGGATGTGACAAGAGAAATTTCTGGATATAAAAATTGACAGAGAGGGAAGGGTAGAAATTAGAGACAGCAACATGAGGGATGGCTGGGTTTCACAAATGCTGAAGGAGGGTATGTGTGAGAAATAGACCTCACAGATGTTTCGTAGGGAGTACTGGGGATCATTTTGCCAGGCCAACAGTACTTAGGCAACCTTATGAGAACTACCCACCTTGGGTACAGATGTAGCAAAAGTGGGACCATTGGGGGTGAGGTAATTAGAGGCAGGTTGTTCATTTGGGAGGAGACAGGGGCAGAGGAAGAGGGGGATCAAAGCAGAAGAGGGAAGAACAAGCATGGGAAAATTGAGATAAAGGGGGAATCTTGTTGATCTCAGTGGCTGGTTGTGTGCATGTGTGCATACTTGCATCTTTGGGATTTGCACTTGGCCTCGCTCTTGGCTAGAAGTACAAAGAAGAATGACATCTAGCAGAACAAATGGAGAAATCCCCTGGCTCTTAAACTCCATTGAGTTGGGGCTTTCCCTTAACAATCTTCTTTGTTTTCCAGTTTATCCAAGTAGTAAATTAAAGACTTCAGACTAAATTTATTTAAATCTATTATTTCTTCTAAAATATCATCTGAAAGAGCAGTAAAGTTGGGCAGAAGTGTGAAGTCAGACTACTCATTAGTTTGTATCATGTTTGTACAGAAACATGAGCATCAATTAGACAATGCTTTCTTTAGAGGTCAAATTCTTAGATGGATTTTAGTTTGCAAGGTGGTTCAAATGGGCATTCACTTTGTTAGTTAGTCTTTAATGCAAGCCTTGATTTCAAACTTCGGACAAATTTTTCAGCGGATAATGGTCTTTCATGAGCTTGAGGATTCCACAAAAGCTGTTTGGGCTCCACTGCAGTTTTTTAATAGGTCACATAAGTTTAGTCTGTAAAGTAGCTGGCTGTTCCTAAATGATGATATACTCCTTTTGGATTTCAGCTCACTGAACACTGCAGCTGTGATGAGCGTTTTGCTGAATTCCTCTTTGTCAGGTAACAGATAACAAGTTGTCTTGAACTTCAGGGTAACAGAATGAAGATAGCCTTGGCCATTTCTATTCCATCAAGAACATGAATATTTTTTGAAGGAAAAGCACTTTATTTTCAGAGTCCATTACATTCATACAGCAAAGTAAAAGACTAAACACACCTAGAAGCTGTTCCTTGATGAGCCCTGCTCTCCAGCCAGTGGGTTTAGAGGCGAAGAAGAATCTCCTGAAGAGCCGTGCATTGTCCCTGCAAAAACCTGACAACTAGCTTCCACTCCATATAGTTTTCTGTGGGTTTATTGTTCTCAGAGCATAAATTGATTGAGGAAATATGTAGGGCTTTCACGTCAGTAATGAAGAGAACAGACACCAGGAAGAGAGGAACTGGTGTCTAGAAATATTATAAATTATAAAGCCCCTAAATAGCAACATATCTGGTGCTCAACCTCTGCCATCCTTCTTGTAAGTGTAGAAATACTTCCCTTTGTGCTTTAATTTTAGCACAAATGCTTTTATTGATTTATTTAAATGTTTAAAATATTAATATTTATAAAGGTGATTAAGACCTAAGTAATCCTCATTTCCTTAACTGTCATTTTTACTCGTTTAACTGAAGTAAATTTTTTACTACCTCTCTCTCCATTAGTCTGTAGTGAATGGAGTAAAGGGATCTGGAGAGGCTGGATTGATGGGCTGAGGCCAATGGTATGAGGTTCAACAGCTAAGTGCTGGGTCCTGCACTTGGGTCACAACAATCCCATGCAACAGTACAGGCTTGGGGAAGTGTGGCTGGAAAGCTGCCTGGCGGAAAAGAACCTTGGGGTATTGGTCAACAACCAGCTGAATATGAGCCAGCAGTGTGCCCAGGTGGCCAAGTAGGCCAATAGCATCCTGGCTTGTATCAGCAATAGTGTGGCCAGCAGGACCAGGGAAACGATCGTCTCCCTGTACTCGGTGCTGGTGAGGCCACACCTGGTGAGGGGTTTAGAGCACAAGTCTTAGGAGGAGTAGCTGAGGAAACTGAGGTTGTTTAACCCAGAGAAAAGGACGGTCAGGGGAGACCTTATTGCTCTCTACAAGTACCTGAAAGGAGGTTGTAGCGAGGTGTGCGTATGTTTCTTCTCCCAAGTAACAGGCAATAGGACAAGAGGAAATTACCTCAAGTTACACTAGGGTAGGTTTAGGTTAGATATTAGGAAAAATTTCTTCACCGAAAGAGTTATCCAGCATTGGAAAAGGCTGCCCAGGGAAGTGGTTGAGTCACCATCCCTGGAGATATTTAAAAGATGTGTAGACCTGGCACTGAAGGCGTGGTTTAGTGGTGGACTTGGCAGTCTTAGTTTACAGTTGGACTTGATAATCTTAAGGGTCTTTTTCAACCAAAATAAATCTATGATTCTAGATTCTATGAAAGTCAAAATTGTCTTTCTCTGGATGGCAGGGCTGGGACTCCTTGAGTGGCTTTGATAATTCGTAATTTCCTCCATCTGCCCCATGATCCAGCATAACCTCTGGCTTTCCCTCTTTTGGTGCAAAGCAAGATTCGGGTTTTCATCTCTACAGTGTCTCTGTGAAGATCCTATAGATCTCCTGTTCATCCTCGTGGAAGTGCAGAAATACCTTCTGGAAGAAACACTTTCTGGAATCTGCTGTCTGCTCACCTCAACCTGCAGTTCCTTTACCCACTGACCCAGCTTCTCAGAGGATGCCAAATCCTGTTCCTTGGCCTGTGGAAGAAGAACCAAGCAGTCTCTTGTAATTGAAGACCCATGGGTCTTTGTCTTTATCCAGGGCTCTGCCTTATTGGAGGTCCCTGATGTGCAGGGTTTGTTGCTCCTGTGGGTGCTGGGAAGCATGCCCTGTGGCACTTCACCACTGTTGCTGAGCAGTCCCATGCTGCCTTCAGCAGAGCTTCTGCCCTCTGTTTCTGCTCATCCTTTTGCATCCATTAGCTGCACTTTGTACAGGTACCTGCAAGAATTTCAGAATAGCAAGTCAAGGGTCAACCTAAAAAAATAACTGCTCACTCCCAGTCTTAATTTATTTTGACAGTTGGCATGAGACATTAATGACTTTCACTAATTGTAAGGAAAAAAATGTTGTAAGATAAGCATATCTATAGACAACAGACTTTCGTGTCAGAATTGTGATTTATACAGGACAAAAAAGAAGCACAACACTGAAGTCATAAATCCCATCTGAGACTTTATAAAAAAGTTAAGGAGAGATTAATTTTGAAAGTGATAAAATAAAATCTCAGCTCTTATCAGAAATAGACCTAGTTACTCAAACTGAATTTCAGCATTTCTAGGCCAAAAATGGTCTCTTTTCACCATTGGAGATAGAAGATTTTGCTTGGTGCAGTTTTTATGGGGAGAAACAGGAGTGACTGCTTTTAAAGATGAAGCTCTGATTAGATTATGACAGGTCACTTTGAGAAATAGGAGGCAGAAATATCTGCACATGTCTATAAACACGTGCATAAACAAGGCAGTTGAGAAATAAATGATGTATATTTGAGTCTTATGTGCCTCTGTGAGTTACTGATTGGACTGCACAGTTGACATATTGTTGCAGTGCACAGTTAAAAATAAAGCCTCTGTCCCTAGTTACAGGATGCAATACAAAAGGTGAACCTAAGTCTTGCTACCTGGTGTGTCACACAGAAGTTAGAAAATAGCAGATTGTGCTGGAAGAATTCCAACCAGTCAATTTAACCCTTCTCACACTCAAAAATCTGACCTTACTGAGCACATTGTTACAAACCATGTCCTTGGCTCAGTTTTAGAAAGAATGCTGAAAGAGTTTCAGTCAGACCATAAAATTTCGCTAGAAAATATCCTTAAAGTGATGCTCAGGGCAGACAGAATAATTTACAGCAGGTCATTTGAAATGCTACCTTGAAATAAGTCTCCCATGGACACAGAAATTACAATACAAGGCAATATTTATATTAGTAGTCATTGACTTCCTGACTGCTCAACACCCAGAGGATTCTGAGGTAGCAGACTAAAAGCCTAAAATAATCCCTCCTGAAGTTAGGTTTTCCAAGAGTAATTAGATTAAATTAAATGACAGGAAATTATTTTTTTAACAAATCTTCTATAATATATTCAACTATGAGTATGGTAAAATTACACCTTTTGCATCAACAGATTCATTTCTGGTAGAGACATTTTCTACTTGTCTAACAAGGATGTTTTCCTTAGTCATCTGGAAATAAAACACATCAGCTTGTTCTTGTCTTGTCTTAAGACTTGTCCACTGCAGAAAGGCTCATTGAAGACTCATTTTCAGCAAGGCTTGAAATGGCATGATGAATCTGGACAGAAAAATTGATCATATTTCAAAATATAAAAAGAGTATCTTATGTTGAACTTGCACTAATGTGTAAATGAGTCTTAGATGGACAAGAAACTCCAAATAGCTCACTGCATTAGCATTATAACCTGTCCATTCTCACAGGCTCTTTAGTTGTCTAATAGCTTGATATTGCAGGTTAATGCTAGCATAGCTGCAAGAGCAGGATTTTATTTGTTACAGTCCTAAATCATGGAAATCATGCTCTTCCATGACAAGCAGGAGCTGTTGACATATTCAGTTATCAGTATTGCTCAAAGAATTATTTTTGGCTGGTTATCAGTCTTATCCACCTTAATTCTGTAATGGTTGTAATAAACCACTTGGATTTTATCTTGTGGCAGTAGCAAGTTAGGTTTGATGCCTAAAAGATTAAAAACCCCACAAACTTATTTTTAATTGTCTTTTTTTTTAATATGAAAGTTCTAATATTTTAAAATTATCTAATTGGAGCTACTTCAGTTGCAGGATAGAATAATCATTTATACTAATTACAGAAAATTGTAATTTCTTTATAAATATTTTTGCTTTCTGATCAAAGCATATGTTGATGTTTTGCTTGAGTCTTTTTTCTGGCTGTGTAGATGCTGTTACTAGAAACAACAGTCTTTAGGAAGTAGATTGCAGAGAACAGTGGCCTCCACACAATGTATACCATGCCCAGAACATTTTTCAGAAGTATTGTTATTATATTCCTTTCACATCACCAGTTTGCCTATTCTTTTATTGCCCTGTGAAGCCGATTCTGGTATAATTACTGAGTATACAGCAAATACTGGAGCTTTTCTAGCTTTCTCCAAAACTGATGAATAGCAGAGCATGGGCAGATTAGTAAGTGGGTAGGGTGTACATGTTGCAACCAACTCCTGCATTCTGTTTGAAGCTAAACTAGCTGGTTTGTGTGGCAAGGTTTTGAAAGTGGGCTAGAGATGGACCATGGGGGTGAACTCTCTGAGAAAAGTCCAGGGGCTGCCCCCATGCCAGACAGAGCTGGTTGCAGCCAGCTCCACAACAGATGCAGCCAGCTCCACAACAGATCCATTGCTGGACAAAGATGTACCCACCTGTACAAGTTTCTTTACACCCTACAGTGTCTGATCTCTGGAGATATTTTAAGGATTAAGAAAATAGACTAAATAGAGTCACAGCTTATTGTACTTTTTATAATGTTTCTCAGCTATCATATACAGCAATTCTCATTATCTGGATGAACATGTGGGGTTTTGTATTTTCCACACTTAAACACCAAGCTCTGTGCAAGTTTCTCCAGCTCTGAATTACATTTAAAATAAGGTCACACGTTCTTGGACCTTTAATGTGTTTTATATCTGATGTTTATCACTGTTCATTGTAATCCTTAACACAGAAAAATATTGACATAGGACAACAATGAAGGGTGTTTTTCGCCAGGTTTCTTTTAAAAATACATTAATAAAAAAAGCAGTGATTACTTTTTAAAGAAGAGGGGGGACTGAAAGGCTTATGGAAAATTCTGGAAGCAGAATACTGCTTACTGCATGACTTAATATTATCAATACAGATAAATCTGTCCTGTCTTATAGTGCAGTTGTTTGTGTCTATGTACGGACCTGTTCATATGTTATTTATATGAATATATACATATGAGGTATGACATTTTGGTATTAAAATATAGCTGGGTCTTTTCTTTATTCTTCACAGATGGAGGGGAGGCAATTCACCTAAGATATAGGATTAGTTACAATGTATTTATTCTGCTTTCCTTCACAATCACTGAACACCAGAAGACATGAACACTGTAAATCTCCAGACAATACCAGCTTGCAAATGCATTTTTTAAAAAAGCCTAAAGTATTATATTTCTGTAATCTTTTATAAAAAAACAGTAACATAAATAAATAAGCAAATTCCTTTCTTGTTACATGTGTCAATATATTACATAATTTCTCATTACATTTTCCTGCACATCTTGACATTTAAATTTTATTTCAATTCTAAAAAAGATAATAATTAAAAAGTTAAAAATTAAGTCCTCCAAAGAACAGCATTTCACATAGATTTAAAGATTTTAAATCTGTTCATGGCTGCTTAGCTGTTTCATTTGGATAATCTCCAGAATTTACAAGTGTAATCTACAGAGGGGATTTTGTGGCAAATACATTAAAGCCATTAAGACGAGAGAAAAATCATGTTCTTAACTTTCTTATGGGCTACAAAATACACTGAAATACTCTTTGTTATTTTAAGAATGGAAGATAATTTCCCAACTCCAAAGTATTTAACAAAGCAATCATGTTGTTTTCTGCATTGTAAATAAATACTTAACTCCAGAATTATACCATTCAATACTCAAACAAATTTTTAGGATTAAGTCTTCAATTCACTTTCTGTGTATTTCACTCTGTGAAATATGAGTTTATGCATGAGATTTTACTTTTCTTCTGTGTTTATGCATGAAATTTTACTTTTCTTAAGTGTTTCAGCGTTGCTTACCATTAAAATTTTTTTAGGCATTTGAAGATCGATTGGAAAACAGTAGACTGAAAAATTCTGTGGATTTTCTTCACAAGGAATAGCTGGTACCTATTAACTAGTAACCAAGATTAAATTTAGAAATTATTAAGTAAACAGAATTTTTTACTAGTAAAGCCTGGCAAGTAAAGCACAATAAAACCCAACAGTATGTCTACCCTCTTTGCTGCTAATAGGTTTGTGTCCTGGTTTGAGGTAAAACAGGACCAATTTTGTTCAGTAACTTTGCTTCTTAGCTGGGCCTCTTCTAACTGCTGAAATTAACAGCATATTGTGCAGACAATGTTCGCTCTCTCAGAGTGATAAGACCAATGTTATGGCTGATGTCCAGACGTGGTATGCGGAGAGGCTCTTGCTTATACTTATCGCTATAACACCCAAGGCCAACCAACTTAGTTATTTGCCACATTGGAGTGTTGGAAGCAGCAAAACACAGTGGGGTCCCACCTGCAGGGAGGAGCGGACAGGACAGGTGACCCAAAACTGACCAACAGGGTATTCCATCCCATCCGCATCATGCTCAGTATAAAAAGCAGGGGGAGCAGGGAGCACTGGCTCTGGCTCTCTCTTTTCTTCCGTCAATGGCCGACATCTGAGGAGGACTGTTCGTCTGCCGTTGGTCCCGATCCTGCCTGCAGATCCGGAATCCAGTTCCCGTCCGTCACTGAGTCCAGCCTGGGACTGCCCCAGTGCCAGCCGGTGTCGTGATTGTCATCCTGGGAGCTTGATACGGTTTTGTATATATTTCATTATTTTCTTTTTATTTTATTATTAATATTTCATTAAAGTAGTTTAGTTCCTTCTAAACTCATAAGTCTCTTTTTCCTCCTCTGCCTCTCTCTTCGAAGAGGGGTAGAGGGGAGCATCTGTCGGTCCCATCTGGGGTCCCCCACGTCCCCAGTGGGATTTGGCCTAAACCACGACAGTTTGCTGCATGTCTAGCTACAGATTATTTATTTGATGATACATCTTTAGTGTTGGATGCCAGTGGTTGGATATCTGCTTCTGGGAGAAACTGGAAGAGCAAAATTGGGTAAGACCTGTTTAAAGGACTTGTTATAACTTAATTTGGGTAACCAACAGCCACAGCAGTATCAATTTCACCCAGATGGACCAGGAAATTTACATGCTCAGCATTTCTTAGAGATTATAACCTGAATGGCTTCACTCTCTGGGAACTCCTCTCAGAAGTTTATGGGGATATCAAATTTGAATACCTTTTCTGGGAGGTCAATGGCCTTACAGAGTGATAGCCATTTAGACTGACTTTTTGGCATGGAAGGACTTCCAATGTCACTAACTTCAGACTTCAAAAATTTTGAGCCTAAAAACACAGTCAGCAATCCCAAAAATATGCTGACATTTTTTGTTTCATAGAAAGGTCCAGAGTCTTTACCCTACCTATTTTAAAATCCCATATTACAATAGATTGCAAAACTATAGCCTTCAAAGTGCTGGTGCTCCAAGCAAAATTCACATTGACTTAAGTATGTCCAAAGAGGGATTATTCTAGTTTTGGAGACAGATGTATGCACATCTCTTTCTCACTTTGAAAATGTGCTTGATGTAGCATATTTAAAGAATAATATTTAATAATAAGAAAAAAATCTAAGAGACAGTTTAAGACTTTAATTAGAGTAAAATCATTTTCTTCCTAAAATCACAGTTTTTTTTCTTTAATAAAGGACTGCTAAATAAGATCTTAGCATCTCCAATGAATGTTATGTAATTTTTTGTAATCATATACACATAAACAAAGCATTCGGATAACTCTTTCTGGATGAAAAGCATTTTCTCTGTATGTTGGAAGAGATATCATCAAGATATGATGTTCTGGCCTGAACTAAAGGGCTGTTAGAAGCTGCTGGTAATTGGTGGTGATGCCACAAGGCATGGTCCCCAGACTGAAGAGGAGAAACTTCCCTAGCACATTGGTGGCCTTGACTTGCGCAGAGCCCTGGATGGCTCATGGCCCCATGAGTCTTCAGGTACAGGGACTGCACGGTGCCTCGGCCAGAGGCTGGTTAGAAGGAAAAACATTCCTCCCCCCCCCC
>VZSZ01001099.1:42079-72455 GCA_013398815.1 Ibidorhyncha struthersii
AAGAGATGGGAGCCTGTATTTAGCTGAATCTCCTTTTTTCTTCTCGGATTTGAGTGTTTCCTTTTGTTTTCTTGACATGTGTTTTGTCAAGAAAAAATGATAATCAGCCAATATAAGTCAACACCTTTTTTTCCCGGAAAAAAATGCAAGTCATAAGCAAGGTGGAAAACAGTATTTTGGAGAAAAACAGTTTTTTTCCTTGACATCTTTAATTATGTACTGGTAAGGCTAAAACAAAAACAGAAACAAAACCGAAAAAACACCCCGCTATATCCTGGCCTCCCAAAAGAAACAGAAATTAACAATATGGTTCAGCAGATTAAAGGATGGTAGATGTTTCTTTGCTGCATCAAGGAGCCACTACATTGATAGGAGCAATGCTGTACCATTGGGATTAAACAGATGCTTTGTCCAGGAGTCCATAACAGAGTTCCAAAAATGTCACTGTTCTGCATTAATAGGTCTAAAAAACTGGCATACATCCCATGGTCTCCAAAGGGAAGGCCTGCCATTACATTGCCATTACTCATGATGACTAAAGATGCAATATAAACGTATTCTGATTATCAAACAAAACCAGCCAATCTGTCTCAGCCCTCCTACCCAGAAGGCGGCAATTTTGACTTTATCCCACTCATTGCAGACTAGTGCAGAGAGAGGTAGTGAAACGGACCCTGGCATGACATATGTGTTGCCATCAGGTATAAGTCCTTCAAAGGTTTTTGCTATTTCTTGCTGTTCACGTCTTGCTATTCAATAGTCTTGCTATTTCAAAAGAGAGGCGAGTCCATACTTGTGATTGTTAAAACCTGAATTAATTTCATAGTCCAATATACAACTGTAAAAAATAAATGAGGATGGACTTCTAAGTGAACTATATTGTGGTTGTGTGTTTGCTTAGTAAAATGACTATTGAAAATGCTTGCTTCTATGTTTTCAATATTGTCTTCTGAAGTTTGCGTGCAGAAGATCTGGCTCATGTTACAGTCCTCCTTATGACTCAGAGTAGCTGCCTTTTGGGAGTTTAGCAAGCGGCAGGGAGACTGAAACAAACCTGAAATTCATCTTTTTATCACAGCTGTAACTTAAATGCCATACATCCTGCAAACCATGAAAAGATAACAAGGCAGCTGTTGCCCACTTGGTATCCACAGCCTGGGGTTAAGACTCTGCCTGTTTTTTCAAAGACTACAAAAAATTATTCTTGTTTAATATGACTGAAGGAAGTTCAGATAGTGAAGTCGTCTTATCCATTTGCTGTAGCTTTCCTGAAAACTGTGTTCATATCTTCCCTTGCCTGAGGAGATCAACTTATATTCCTCAAGAGGAATGACCAAACCACAGGCTATAAATTATTCTTGGATAGGAGAACATTTTGTCAGTCTTGACAGTTCATATAACAAACTTTGGACTGTTCATTATGTAGAAATCAATGTCAGAGTTACTGGGTCAGGGTGGGAAAGACAGCAAGTAAGTGGGAACGTGGGAACTCAGAAAAGAAGGAATCTAGCAGCTTCCAATTTCAGACTGCTCAATTAAGTTTATATGAAACACTTATCACCGAGTATGCATGCTCCTAGGGGATGCAGCACCAGAGTACCCGTTGCTGCACTATGTGTACAAAGCATGTGTTAAGCTACCAAGTACTGTTAAATACTTAAGGTGGAAATGGAAAAATATATTTATAATGAAGGAGAACTATAAAATAACATTCATGAGCAACATATTTATTATTAACGTGACTGATTAAGGACCAGCAATGTGGAGATTTTCAGGACTGCTTTTTTAAACTTGGAAGACTTTATTCTATGGATGTCCTCTTCTGAGTCTTTAACTGAACAGGAAAAAGAATGTCCAGCAGGAGATTGTTTCACTTTTTTCATTTCAGTGTTCCTTAGCTGCAAGTAATTTAGGTAATTAATTTCATAGAATCATAGAATCATTTATGGCTGGAAAAGACCTTTAAGATCATCAAGTCCAACCATTATCTAACTCTACCAGGTCCACTTCTAAACCATGTCCCTGAGCATCATATCTAGACAGCTTTTATATACATCCAAGGATGGCAATTCAACCACTTCCCTGGGCAGCCTGTTCCGGTCTTTGATAACCCTTTCAGTGTAGAAGTTTTTCCTAATATCTAACCTAAAACTCCCCTGGTGCAACTTGATGCCATTTCCTCTTGTCCTATCGGTTGTAACTTGTGAGAAGAGACCAACACCCACGTCTCTACAACCTCCTTTCAGGTAGTTGTAGAGAGCAATAAGGTCTCCCCTCAGCCTCCTTTTCTTCAGACTAAACAATCCCATGTCCCTCAGTCGCTCCTCATAAGATTTATGCTCAAGGCCCTTCACTAGCTTCATTGTCTTACATTTTATAATGTGTAATTCAGCCCTTTTTGGACATCTTTTTTCTTTGTTTGATTTCAAACACTGGAGGAGATCAATACAACTCTTTTGTAGGAGTTCCACTCAGATTTTTCTGACTTGGAGAAATTGCTGCTCTGACTATTTTTTTTTTCTCTTTTTAGTTCTGTATTTTATGACAGGATAAAGCCTGTTAGTCAAGGTCAGCATGGTTTTCACTGATTGTGAACACAAGATGTTCTTGGCCTATGGATAGGGTAAGTGCTATTTTCTTTAACTTGGCTGCCGTGAATAGAGCAGAAAATGCTGGTTTAACACAGGAAAAGCTGCATTACTTCTTACAGCATTTAAGTATTTGTTACCTGATGGTTTTTAAGTTCTCATTTTGTACTTGAGTAGTCATTCTGTATTTGAACAACAGTGTGAGGTTTGTCTCCATTTGGATTTTGGAAGCTCACACATGTCCACATTTCTTGCTGAAAATTGCCTTTTCAACTTGAATATGTGACACTTCTCAGTGTACGACGGCCACAAAAGTGTTCACAGAGCTACATTTCAGGAAATGCCTATTTGTCTTTCTAAATAAAGTAGACAGTGAAGGATGATACATATAATAAATATTAAATATATTAAATATCATTAAAAAAACTAACTCATCAATAAAACAATAAGAAACAAGTAACACTTGAATTTTATAAGGAGAACCTAAGTCCAAAATTACCACAGATACAAAAGCTTGTGCTTTGGTGAGGTTTAATGTATCCACAGTTCAGTAGAGATTCCTTTCAGAAATAAACAGTTTCTTCCTCATTCCCTGCCAGGAGACTCCTTGTCATGGGATTTCAAATGAAGTGTTTTATGTAGGAATGACTTCTATGCAAAATCAAGACAATTTTTCAGCATTTCCTCATTTTCCCAAAAGCATAAACAAAAACCGAGAACCACAGATCTGAAAAAACTTCTGTTCTAGTTCCTCACTCAACTATTTGAAAAACTGGTTGCAGCAGAAAACCAAAAGCCAGTATATAATTTTAGTAGTGAATACAACACTATTAATAACCTATATTTTTAAAGTGTGTTTTTAAATTGAAAGGTAAAATCCTCCGGACTAAATACCCTGATTAAACTTCANCTAATTAAATTCATAGAAAAAAAAAAAAAAAAAAAAAGAAATGTATCAAATTTTTTTTGAGGAGGGTGTAAGCATTCCTTTCAATGTGATGTATTTGTATAATTAATGTAATATAAAAACCCTTCCTAATAGATAGTGAATATTACAAGATTGCATTATGTGAGAATGAAAGGTATTCTTTTCTTACTATTTTAGCTCTCAAATTACAAAGCAAGGTAGTTGCTTAAGCCAGAAACAATTTTTTCAATAGAACCTTGGTGTTTTATTTATCCACTTTAATTTGCTTCTAAACAAGGCAAAATCTGGCATATCTATTTAAACTCCGAACAGTACTACACCACTAAACAAGACTAGCAAAAATGCCTCAAGATGTTTATATTACTATTAGAAATATATGTGGAACTTCAGTTTCCAACATTTTCCACTGTACAAAATTGAGATGAAAATTAAGCAAGTGATGTGCTCTGAAACCTATTACAAGTGAAGACTGAGTATAATAAGTTTTTCACTTTCAAGAATAAGCAATGCATGACATGGTTTTTCTTTTCTTTCTGGGAAAGAATGTAATAGTCTGAGTTATGTGGCAACACTTGTTAATACTTGTTTTAGTTATCCATCAACTTTGATTTAGTAATACATTTCAAGGTAATGTTTCATAGACATTTTGTGTAGGAAATGATACAATTCAAGTTTGATAGTGAAACAAGAGAATTAGCAAACTGGGACTTTTTCTGTAAATTTGTGGAAACCTGTAGCAATCAGGAACTTCATGATATATGACCAACAAACTACAGGGTAAAGAACTTAACCATTTATTCTAATCGTACTATAATTTTTAGCCAAATAATAATTTCAAATATACCTTTATCCAGATCCAGATACTAATAGTACGCTGTTGATAGCTTTTTGGCTACACATTGAAGCATGTTTTGAAAATATGACTTTTTTTCATAGATACAGCTGTGGTTGATTTAACCGCTGTTTTTAATTTAAGATAGATGTAGAAAAAGGTTTCACATCAGTTTCTCAAAGCAAACACTAAGCTTCTCCAACATTGTAAATGAAGGAACTTTGTTTTGGGGGAAATGTATGTGAAATACAGGTTTTCATTTTGGAGAACCACGCAAAATACATCTAAAGTAGAATGAAGGAAGAAACAACCAAGAAAAACTGTATTTGAACTGCCATACAAAAAACTGAGACCAGGAACAGTTCATTCAGTATCCAGTGCCAGACAAGGAAACTACCTCCCACTTTTTTTTTTCTTCCTGAATTCAAGAGAAACAAGCTATTCCACAGTGAAGCGGTAGATGACAAATATTTCCTTGAAGTGGCAGTTGCCTTACGAGTTATAAATTTTAATTTTGAAGTTTAGTGATAATGAGATTCAGAAATGTCCAAAGGAGAGAGTTCCTCTGCAATATTTTCTCCCTCTAATAATGGGTTTGAGATATAGGATCAGCCTGCAGCCTACATTTATACTCCAATAAAAAATTATTCATGCATCTTCACTAGGGAAAGTTTTAACAGATAACCAGGCTCGGCTAAAACTTGTTGAGGACACCAGCCCACTGAGCAGGAACAAATGGGCTCTTACAAGGATAAGTTTCCTTTGTTTTAATATGCACTAAAAGATACGCCATACCCACACGTTTAGTGCACATATCTAAATAAGCTCATTCTTGAAGACCTTTCTATTTTTCTTTCCTTGATAACTTTTTCTGTTGTTAAACAGTTGACATTTTGCTGTCAATTGTTTTGTTTGTTGTCAGAAAGATTCCTATCAGATTAATCCTTAGCAATATTTTACACAGCCGAATTCTGGTTTGTGTTTAGTTTTTTTTCTTTTTGTTTCTTTGGATAGATTGTTTTGAGGGGGGCATGCGTGTGATTGGTATGGTAAGGAATACCTTGGCTCTTTATCAGTTGTGAATGGAGTACTCAGCATCTTTGATCTTATTCTTCAAAGAAGTATCTGGCCAATTCGTTTCTAATTCAAATAAGAACTATAGATGTCTGTTAAATATCTCATTTGATTAATTTTTCCTGGCTTTCATTGTTGGCTGCAGGCACAAATGAAAGGCTGAGGAGAATAACCGTATTGCTTAGTAACATGAAAATGAAACAGATAGAGGACGGTAACAACGCCAAGGGAGCCACTGTTTTGCCCAACCTTGCTATTTGCCATGGCTCTACCCAGGTAATCACAGAACTCCCTGGGATGGTTGGCTGCTGAAACCCTGCCACCTTCTTTAGCCCAGAATTAACTCAAGGGCCTCACATTAATCTCTTATTAATATCTCTTATTCTGTCTTTACATATCTATATTAATAAATTATATTACAAGTACGTATAAAGAAAACATATTTTTATTAATATATAGATGCAGATTTATGTCTCTATTTTACATACAAGCACATATTTATAAAAGTGCATGTATAAAAATTGCTTAACAATTGATGATTAAATTTGTGATTAAAGGTTCAATGTGAAAAGAAATAAAATTAAGGAAAAAGAAAATGCAGGCTTGGAGTCGGCTGAACAAATCCTGACCTGTCTGAGCTGCAGTGAGTCAAAGAAAGTGTTGGGAATGTGCCACAGAGGGTGAGGGAACATGGACTACCTTGAGCATGTTTGTGCTCCAAGGGGGCAAATGGAAATAGAAATTCATCTGTCAGTGCTTCTGACAATGACAAGAAAGTGTTTGAGAACATACTTGTGTGCTTAGCTATTTCAGCTAGATGTTGCAGCTTGTCCCAGTGAAACCAGTAAATGTGTATTTAAAATCAGGTGTGAGTTCATGAATTTTCAGTGAGTTTTCTCATAGATCAGTTTCAGGAGATCTATCACTTCTGGCACCCTTCATGACATTTTAACAGGAATTGATCATGTTGGGATCACTCAAAATCCGTTCCCCTTTGAAAACATGGCCTGAGCATACTGTGAATCTTAACATATGTCTCTTCTTACTTACCTGAAAAATAGTGATAATTGCAGTCCATCGTATCTCCTTTTGCTTATACTGGAGTCCATTTAATATTTCAACTCGATGTGGAAAGTATCATCTCTCTCACAACACATATTCATGTATTTTTTTGACGTGGTGAATTCCCCATCTGTGTGAGGGCCTTCCAGCTTCCACAGTGATACATATAACCTAGTTTTGCACTGATTACTAGTCTCAGTAGCTTATGATATTAAGCGATACTGTCAATGTGCTTTCTATATGGACTTGTTTAACTTCATCCAAACCCTTCACTGGAGTGCTGCTATTTAAAGCTGATTAATAATCCACAGATGACAGTAATTCCCAGAAAAATGTGTGAAGACCTTTCACTTTTTTTTTATATAAAACTACATGAGACATTTTAAGTTAGGCAAGACATATCTCCTTTGTGTCATAAATCTTTTAAATATCTCATTAATTAATCTCTTCCTTCAGAGTTTGACCAAACTTTCTGAAAATTCTTCAGAAATAAATGAATAAAATACTAATCTGTAATCAACTAGTTTAGCAGAAATCACACTTCTCTGATCATTACACTTTAACCTGCTGCAATGGAAAAATGGTAATATTACTATCTAGTTGCCTTTATTTTTTCTTGCACAAGTTCGGCCTTCATGTAAAGGAAAAGATATTTATTGTAAGTCTTCCAAGAAATAATACTTTACGTCTAAAGCGCTGAGCATAATAATAGTGGCCATTAGGAACAGAAGACCCTCCTTCTGCTAGTATTCTTTAGCAAAAGGTAGCTAGAAAGAGGAATATGCAAATTAAATTTTAAGACAATTTAATATCCACCTTAGAATTACACCTTGCTAGCCACAATGCTTGATATTTAGATCCTCAAATATTCACTCCTCGTTCTGTAACGACATTTGCTTCTCATCCTTGCTTAGTGGCCAAGCACAGTCCACGGGGTGAGAATATTTCTTAAGATGTGTTTGAGCACTCCAGTGGCCACTGTTGTTTTTTGTATTTTGGAAACTGCCCATTAGAGTACCAGCGCTTATTAAGCTAGAGCCCATGCTTTCATTTATAGTTAGCAATATGTTTATGTGAAACCAATCTGACAAAATACTTTGTTATTTTACCTGAAAGAGCAAGGGAATCATCTGATGCAGTGCCAAAGCCCATGGTACCAATTCTCCCAGAGTATCTCTGGCAACACCACTACTGTGTATCTAATTTTCTTTCTCCTAACACCCACAGTTTTCTCTGGGTGCTGCGGCTGAAAAAACCTTTCCCCAAACCCAGCAATGAGTACCTCTGCCCCTTTCTGCCCCTGTCCAGTCTCTTGGGGCTGAGGAGGTGAAGGGGAGCACCTCCTGGCTGTGGGCTGGCTGCATTCTGTGTGCAATCACTGCTGATGGTCAGCATGGGTCACCTGCACAGTTATTTACATGCAACACTCATGTATCTTTCATTCCCAACACAGGTCTTTTGCTTTCTAGTCCCACAAGGCTTCAAAGTCTCTTGCAATCAGGACATTTCTTCCTTTTCTAGGGTAAGTGGTGTGGGTAAGTGCTGTTCCTGCAGCTTTGCAGTGCTGGTTTTGTTAATATCTTTCCTATTCTCTGAAAAAGCACTTCTCTACATCCCTAATAACAAACTGCTTGGCCACAGAAGGAATTGCCAAGTTATAACAAACCGACTGCATGAGTATTCCCCAGAGGTCTGGGCAGCTGCAATTTCCGGCTGTTTTATAGCTACTTTATCAACAAGTTTAGCATTGTGTGAGTTTTTGGTACAGAGAAGCACTTTTCTATAAATGTGGCAAGATTGTAACAATATTGCAAAACCTGATTTTTTTTATGACCAGCGCTGTTCAATTTATTCCATCCTAATATCTTAAAACAGACTGTGTTTTTCTTGCTGTTTTTTTGTTTAGGTTTTTTTGTTGTTGTTGTTTTGGGGTTTTTTTCTTCTTGTTGCCTGTAAGTTCAACAATTCATGAGGCAAAAATGTATTTCAGAAGTTACAATAAATTGCACATACATTTAGTAATCTCTCACTTGTTGACTTATTTCCTGTTGAGGAGAAATGCTAATCACCATTCTCCACTTGGACATCTAGCCGTTGACCACAACTCTTGCAGTGCGACTGTCCAGCCAATTGCTTATCCACAATGTGGTCCATCCATCAAATCCACGTCTCTCCAATCTAGAGACAACGATGTCTTGTGGGGCAGTGGCAAATCCTTTGCACAAGTCCAGGCAGATGAATGCATTCTTTTGGTGGCCTATGGTTTTTACTTAAAGTAAATGTAGGCATCTCACACACTTCCTTTGGACTTGATTTTGTTAAAATTTTTGTTGCCTGGAAACTTCTACTCTATTTATCCAAAAAGACTTCTGGAATACATGTCCACTAGGACACTACAGGAGTTGAGTTGTACATTAGCCAAGTCACATTAAAGGCAGAATGCTTCAAAATCATGGAAGAATACAGTACACAGAGATTTCCTGTTCTTTTGCTTAAACGTTTCTTGTCAGATTAGAGTAGCAGTTTGTCACAGGGAATTGAGGACTTGGGTGGGTGCAGGAACAAAATCATACAAGTATTTTATATAGAATTTCAAATTTATTTTCTGAGCAGGGTGAATATAGCACATTGGCGATGATTTCTAATTGAAGACCTCTGTATTGCAGTATACACACGCTTCACACTCATGCCAGACCAGCACCACTGTCTCAGGGGAAGAATTCACACATTTTGACCATTGTTTGTTTGGGGTCCTGGACTAGCAGCTCAACTTCCATGTGTAGGAGTTTCATCAGAAGCTCAGCCATTCTGCCGTCCAATGTGGTACTTCCCCCAGAGGTGTTTGTTTTTTCATGCTAATTACTTTCTATATTAGACTGTCGGCATATGCCACCAATAGCCTTACTAATCACATAACCAGGCCAATCTCCATAATGTTCTCCATATTTGAGGCCAATTAGAAGTTGTCACTGGGTTTTCTATCACATTCTGGTTTGTAAATATGCTACAAATATCATGAGCATGAAAACAGTTAAATCATCAAGTTAATCTGTTACTTCTCTGAAAGCAATTACTGGATTAATATAGCCAGTTAGAGCTGGACAGATGTAGTCAAGGTCTCACGTATCTGTGTGATGCTTTGGGGTAAATTTTACTCCATGATTCACACAATTCACATTGCTTTACTGATCCTCAAGTTATTATTTCTGCTGTTCTAAAAAGCATTAAAGAGGGAGTTTTTATCCTTTTATTCTAATTAATGTTGGAGTAGGAAGACACATGTCCGAAGACAACACCTTATACTTAAATAAGGTCTTCACTAAGGTCATCTCTGAAGAACTGAGGTATTGCCTGAGGTATTTTATGTATTGCTTATCATGATGAGTGGCTGCTGTGTTTCAGTTTTAGTATTAAAGGAATGTCGATAATGCATATTATTTTAGTTGTTGGCAGGTGATGCTTACATTAGTCAAGGACTTTTTTCAGCTTCCCATAGAAGCTGAGAGGAAGCAAAGACAGAACAAGCTGGCCAAAGGAATATTCCATACCATAGATGTTATGCTCAGTATATAAATGAGGGCTCGCCAGGGGGCAGAAATTCGATATCGCTGCTCAGGATGGGCTAGGCAACCAATTCACCAAATGGTTAGAGTGACTTGTGTTGTATTACTTTATCTTGTGCATTCTTTTACCACTATTATTATTATTATTATTACTATTGTTATTTTCCATTTCCATTATTGTCCTATAAAACTGTCTTTTTCTCCTTCTTCTCCCTACCTATCTTGGGGGGAGAGGGGAGGCTGTGTGGTCCCAGCTGGGGTTAAACCATGACAACATTTCAAATAGTTACGTGAGTAATGTGACAACCAAAGGAGCAAAGATGCAATTACAGAATCACAGAATCACAGAATCATCAGGGTTGGAAGGGACCTCTGGAGATCATCTAGTCCAACCCCCCCGCCAGAGCAGGGTCACCTACAACAGGTTGCACAGGACAGCGTCCAGGCGGGTTTTGAATGGCTCCAGAGTGGGAGACTCCACAACCTCTCTGGGCAGCCTGTTCCAGTGCTCCACCACCCTCAAAGTAAAGAAGATCCTCCTCATGTTAAGATGGAACTTCCTATGTTCAAGCTTGTGCCCATTACCCCTCGTCCTATCAATGGGCACCACTGAAAAAAGACTGCTCCCATCCCCCTGGCATCCTCCCTTCAAGTATTTGAAAGCATTAATAAGATCCCCCCTCAGTCTTCTTTTCTCTAGACTAAAGAGACCCAAGTCCCTCAGCCTGTCCTCATATGAAACATGTTCCAATCCCCTAATCATCTTTGTAGCCCTTTGCTGGACCCTCTCCAGCAGATCCCTGTCCTTCTTGAACTGGGGAGCCCAGAACTGGACGCAGTATTCCAGATGCGGCCTCACCAGGGCAGAGTAGAGGGGGAGGATGACCTCCCTCGACCTGCTGGCCACACTCCTTTTGATGCACCCCAGGATGCCATTGGCCCTCTTGGCCGCCAGGGCACATTGCTGGCTCATGGTCATCCTGTTGTCCACCAGGACTCCCAGGTCCCTTTCCACAGAGCTGCTCTCCAGGAGGTCGGCCCCCAACCTGTACTGATGCATGGGGTTATTCCTCCCCAGATGCAGTACCCTACATTTACCCTTGTTGAATTTCATTAAGTTCCTCTCTGCCCAACTCTCCAGCCTATCCAGGTCACGCTGTAAGGCAGCACAGCCTTCTGGCGTATCAGCCACTCCTCCCAGTTTAGTGTCATCAGCAAACTTGCTGATGGTACACTCTATCCCTTCGTCCAGATCATCGATGAATATATTGAACAGGACTGGACCCAGTACTGACCCTTGAGGGACACCACTTGTTACTGACCTCCAACTAGACTCTGCACCACTAACCACAACCCTCTGAGCTCTATCTGCTAGCCAGTTCTCAATCCACCCCACTGTCCATCCATCTATCCCACACTTCCTAAGCTTGCCAGTGAGGATGATGTGGGAGACAGTGTCGAAAGCCTTGCCAAAGTCAAGGTAGACAACATCCACTGCCCTCCCCTCATCCACCCATCTAGTGACCTCATCATAGAATGCTATCAGATTAGTCAGACACGACTTCCCCTTAGTGAATCCATGTTGACTACTTCTGATAACCTTCTTTTCATCCAGGTGCTTTGAGATGATACCCAGCACAAGCTGTTCCATCATCTTTCCAGGGATGGAGGTGAGGCTGACCGGCCTGTAGTTCCCGGGTCATCCTCCTTACCCTTTTTGAAGACTGGAGTGACATTGGCTATCCTCCAGTCCTCAGGCACCTCACCTGTCCTCCAGGACCTTTCAAAGATGATGGAGAGCGGCCCAGCAATGACTTCCCCCAGCTCCCTCAGCACTCGAGGGTGCATCCCATCAGGCCCCATGGATTGTGGATATAATTCTGACTCCTCAAGCCTGATCATCTTGACCTATTCAAACATCAAAATACTGCTGTTTTTTGTTTTGGGTTTTTTTTTTTTTTTGTCATTTGAGCCTCCCAGAAAGTTTGCAGTAGAGATTCATGAAATGCGAATTCATGAGTTCATGTATAATCAGTCTGGGGGTCTCTTTTACTGACTTATATAAAATAGATGTTTCAGTGAAAATACACTTGAGCTAATCTAGAAAATTCCCACTCCAGACTATATAGTCCTTCTACCTTTCCCTTTGTCTCTTGGCTCTGACTTCCCTCTCTGACTTTTTGCTTGGAGCTGATTTAGTTTGCTAACCCACTGATTTAATTTTGCCAAGTCAGGTTTTTGTTTTATTTTGTTCTGGGTTTTTTTGACCAGTCCAGCAATTTGTACTGATCGTATAGAGGATCTCATGAATGCTGACATATTGGAGAAAGTAAGATAAGGAAAGGAACTGCCCTCTTTTAGTAGTAGTAAATGTTAGATCAACAAAGCTGTAATGGACAACTTTGGTTTTTGTGTCCCAAGCTGCATTTATAGCTTGCCTGCATTCAAGCAGAGAAATTCTAGTGTGTAGCAAAACAATTTTAAATAATAAGTATTATCCATAACTGTTTGTAAGTACCATTAGTTCAGCAATGTTAGCTGTTCTTCAATTAATTGTTAGTCAGCTGCTTAGAAAGGTCATAACTAGGTGCGATGTAAAAGCCATTTGAGGCTCCTAAGTGACACGTTTCATAGCACCTTGATAAATATTGCAGCTATGATCTAAAAATGTTTGTTGCATTGTAAACACTGCTGCATCATTTATTAAAAATTTTATAAATGAAGTCAATAGACTCTCTGCTGCATTAGGCAATGCTTGTATGTACCAGAGATAACTCTACTGAAATTTCTGCAGCAATCGTTAGGGGTTTTTCACTAGTTACTTTTTGCTCCTTTTTTTCTCCTTTAGCTGTCGGAGTTATTATTCCCCAGTGTCATTACCCTTTCTTCTAGCTAAGTGCATGTCTTTTGCTTTTCCTTTTAATTGAACTCTTACTGTAGGATGATCTTTTGAATTGACATATTAATTCTGGTCCTTGTCTTTTAAGAATTTTCTACATAAAGGTTTGACATAATGTGACATAACCCTCTACACAATTTGCAATTTCACTTTTTCCATGGCCAAAATAGAAGAAGAGTAAACATCCACTCAACCAACTGAGTGTCTGCAGCTGGCCCTGAGGAAATTTGGGTTTAAGTTTCTGGTCCTCTGAAGTTTTCTTGTTTGACTCTGGCACATCACTTATGGCACAAAGGACTTTACAATTTGGAGTAGCAGTATTTACCCACAGGCAAGGATGAAACAGGCATAAAGACAGACAGTGAAACTCAGAAACAGATAAGTCCCCACCTACCACCATTCCCTGGTCATATCACTGCACATGGAGCTGAGTAAAGCTCTGCCTACTTTCTACCCATCTGGACAGACTGATCTGCTTTCCCCTTCACATTGCCACAAAAATGTGAATTCATAAGAAAACCATGTTTTTCTTATGGATTTCAAATTTTTATTAGATTCCTTTATTGGCCACCTCAGAATTGTACGAGTGCTGTAAAATACTTGGTTAAACACTACCAAACAAATTTGAGTGTGCATTGTAGGCAGCTTTTTACAAATACTTGAAATATGGCTTCTCAACCCCTACTGAGGCATTTGAAAAGATGAGCCAGAATCGCTATTGTAGCACTACTCTGCTCACTTGAAAGTAATTTATGTAACATGAACTATTTTTCAACCCTCCAAGGGATAGTTGGGAAAAATTACTAAATTATAGAAACTTGTGACTGGACTGAGTAGCAAAGATTTGTGTTTTACCGTGCAACAGAAGACCAGAACGACTTGCTGCACTGCTTTCATACCTGAGAAACAGGTTTGCTCCTAGAGGTGTTTAAATAACAAATCACACTTAACTAATTAGAAGATTCTGCCATCTAGTGACTGGACTTGCTGTCTGAAGATTTTGCACGTCCCTTCAGCTGAGGTTTCAGGTCATCCTTGACGGCTATAGCTAGCAGCTCAATGCAATGAGCTAAAAGGAAGTTTTCCTCTCAGTAGACAGCATTAATTTTCCTAGCTGGAGATCATTTGGTGTCTATCCAGTATTTATCTGCTACGATTTCTGGCAGAAATTAAAAAAAAAATACTTTTTTTTTCCTCTCAATAATAAGTCTCTAGAAAATAACCGACATCTCTCTGCTGCACCTTTATCTTTAACCTGTTTTCCTGTTTGTTTTAAAATGCCAGCTTTCTAGGATAACTCCTGACAGACAGGTACCAATATGATACTAATAATATAACTGTATGGCTATGACATGTTATTCTTACCCTCACGGTATGTTCATATAAGAGATTAGATGACAGGCAGTTTTGGATGATCACCCACTCTCCACTTATGGCATTATTCCTTGTGATATTTTCTCTGGCATAGTAAACTATGTTGTTTGAAACCTGAATGTTTCTTAAAAATTATTTTCCATCTTTGATTTTAATATTTCCTTCCCCCCCGCCCCCCAGTTTTAGGCTTAAAAATCAGCCATGCCAGCTGACTGATTTGTTTATCAAATTAAAATTCTTTATTCAATGACGGGTTGGGGTATGAAGCAATTCCCTCTTTGGAGATAGTTCTTGCTTTGCTGTTGTAGGTCCTAAGAAAAGGGGGTTTTGATCAATGTTTTCTGTTAAACGAAAACATCTAAGACACTAGACTCACATTTTATAATTTGTAGAATAAAACTAGTAGAAAAAGGTACTTCTGCTTCTGTACTATTTTTAACTAACATCCATAATTTATCATTATTATTATAAACATTATTAAAAAAAAAAATCTTGACAACTTCATCTTGATTTCCTAAATGCCTTGGTTGCTAAAATGAAGTGATGGAAATTACATCTCACATTACTTCCAAAAAATATTACTGATATTTTACAAAAAATAAATCGATCTCAACCGCTGGAACATATAGAGGAATAACATCTTTTTAAAACTGACCTCGTCGGATTTTTCCCAGACACTATGATGATGGCTGGTTATTCCACTCTTTGTTCCTAAAACAATGAGTGAGGATGCACATCACATCTTGACATGCTGCTTCTAGGTCTGTGTAGTGTGCAAACTGCTTTGCACATTCCTCACATTGCAGCAGAATTGCTCTGGTTACTTGGTTGTTTCATCTGCAATACATTCTGCTTATCCTGCCCTGATACTGGGTTTACACAAGTGACTGTCATTAAGATTCATATTCTCAAGATGGGGAATAATGTAGAAACTAAAAATACAAGGTAGGTTTTCCATGCTTATACAAGTTACACTATTCAGAAACACATTAGCCAACATTGGGCTGCTTCTCTCCCCTCTGCTTATACATTTTGTATTTCAAAGAAATTGACTTATCTCTAATTCAAGCGTAATTTGGTATGGTGAAATAATAATAACAATAAGCTTTTTCACCAAAGTGATATAAAGAAGCAATTGGTAGTGACTGAATAACTACCCCTTTCAGGTAGCATCTCCTCCTTTGTACTATATAGTTTTATTCCTAACCTCTCAAAAAGTAGTAGTGCATCAGCCCATATTAAATAGTGCTGCGTATACTGTAAGAAATGGCACCTTTTAAAAGCTTCATTTTGTAAAGGAGAGGCCCAAAATATCTTGTACAAGTTTCAAATTGAATAGGGACACTGGAATTGTGTAAGTTTGCAATCTTTATGCCAGAAGAAGCCCCACGCAGGAACTCAGGGCAGCAACATAGAAGTTCACTTTCACAGTAAGACAGGAACAGACCTCTTCATGTTTGGAGGGGAAAAAAAAATAAAACACGACCCTTGTATTATCAACACTGTTATCCCAATTTCTTTTGTGAGAGAGAATACCAAGAAAAAAAAATGCAGCTAAACATCTGATTGTGTGTGTTATATCCATTTTGATATACCTTTGACACAGCAAAGTCAGGCAGTGGGTTTTAGTTTATTGTCCTTGAGTTTAAGCAGTTTGCTGTGTTGAACATGCAACCACTAGGGCTTTGCTACTGCTAATCGAAGATGCTGCTTGAGATCTGTCAACATAATAAAGCACACTTGAAAGGAGTCAGAATCATATTTGTATTAGACTGTTAAACTAAAAAAAAAAAAAAAAGAGAATACTGAAGTGAGGCAAGTATTTCAACCTCAGTCTTTTACTGAAAGGAAAGTCAAAAGAACACATTCAGAATTAGAAATAGATGCTAATTTCTGGGGGAACTGTGTATGTATTGTTAGTGTTTCATTTTCCAAGAGCTGACCCTGCTCTTTGAAAGCTTTCATTGTGACTACTTTAAATGTGAAATAGTTTGCAAACAGAAGTGGTACTGCACCAGATGGTTTAATGGTACTATTTAGATTGTTATTTCAGAAAATGAATACTAAGGAAAAATAAAAAATATCCCTTGTCTGGGTCCCAGAGGTGATGAAATTGAAACTTGCATTGGTAAAATAACAAGAGGCAATGACAACATACTGCAGCTGCTGAGCCTTGGAATAAGACTTTCTTGTCCACTCAGGAGTTGTTTATCAGTTGTGGTGCTAGTTTCCATAGTGTAAAATGCACCACCTGAGAAAAAAAAAACAACACTAAGGAATGCTAGGGTGTATAGCTAATATCTAGCACACAGCACTAAAGTAGCATCAACAGCATGATTTGTGTCAAACACTAATACTGAACAGTATATTGTCTACATATAATTTGCAAGTGGACTGTCAGGCTACTCAAATTTCACTTGTTTAAAAGAGTTACTTTTCTACATACTTGCATCACTGTAAACAGGAATTCACATAATAAAAAAATACAGTTTCTGTGATATTTTAAGGTTTATTCTCCAATATTGGATATTTTTTTGATGACATGTACTAGCTAACTCCAGAAAGAGTTCACAGTACATGTGTATATATGTGATCTCTTCCAAGTCCTTTCTCAAAAATCAACTCCTGTGGAATAATTACTAAAATGACCAAAAATACAGCATTGTTCACACATTCAGGAAAGGTATAAAATCAAAAGGTTTCTAGGGTAGAATACAGCCGCAGCTGGTATGCGAAGAATCCACTATATCTGCGATTCCCTGTACAATATTGCTTGCAAAGCAACATGGCAGGTGGAGTGGGAGTGAGATACTATAGCCAAGCCCTGTGATAATACAGCAGATATGGCAACGAGATGGTCCTATGGAACTCATAAGCTGCATACTTATTACCCTAAGCCAACAGTTTGTCAAATTTTGACGAAATGCTGTCCTTTGTGTGAACTTTGCTCATGATAATGTTATTGTGATACCTAAACACACCTCCATCCCAAAGGTTACCGGCCTCCAAGGTGCGACCTCTCCTCCTTGAGTCTGCGCCCTGAACTTTTCATAAACCATACCTTTAAATGTGAGGTGAGAGAATTTTACACCAATCATAATAAAGGTATTTATGACTAGAGTCACTCAAACTCCACCTTGAAAGTAAAAAAATAGTATAAAAATAGCCCAAGAAAAGGGGAATATCAGGGAAGACACCATCGTGAACAAGTCAAGGAGGACTCCATCAAAGACTGCCTTTGACATCTGGGACCAGTCGACAGGCTGAGCCTTTCTTCCCCACCAAAGGGATGCCTTTGGGTAAGACTTAGACTATACCAAGTGCTTCTTCGAGAAACTTACAAATCTCTCTATAGAGTCTGTTTCCTACACTTATAGTCAGGCTGTATTGTTTATAACTTTGTCACGCATTTTGTATAATTAACAATGCTTTAATTTACACGTGCTTTGTAGACAGTGTATTTATCATCAGCAACCCATAAGAACCTATATATCTGTTGCTTAAATAAACTGCACTGTTAAAGTAGCTAGTCATTTCGGTTTCTCATTGAACACGACCAAGAGTCGCCATGCTAGTTCATGAGCATGAGTAGACCGAAGGTGCAGTCCACTATTAGTGTATCCAGAATCATAACAGTTTGATATATCAAATGCGACTGGACTGATAGTGGTGAATTGGGCATCACTCAGAATTTAAACCTAGCTGCACCTAGCCTCCCACCTCGGTGAGCAGTGTTAGAACACAAGTGGGTTTATTTTCTGCCAAACTACTTTGCCCTTTAATGCAACAACTCCCCTCCCACCACCACCCTCCAAGTATTAGATTGCAAACGTATTGTGGATTACTCAGTCAAAAGTATTTGAACTTGTTGGTGTATAGAGCTATTTCCTCAGTCTGTCCAGCTTGTCTCAGTAATGGTATTTCTTAATTTTTCTTAAGCACCAGTTGTGGAAAATAAAGTGTTGAAAATAGCTCTTTATAATCATGGTTAAATTATCATGGCTATTTTTCAAATCCACAGAGAAATGTTTAATAAATACAGGTCACTTGTTCAGTGAAATGGAATTTTTTAAAACCAATTCTAATTAGTAAGCTGTCATCTCAAGTGCAGATCAACCAATATTCCTTCGCTAGACAGTGAAAAAAAAGTGTCCTTTTAATACTGGAAATGCCTGAAGACCTAAATTCTTAATAGCGTAATCATCCAACCTTCTCACAACAGATCATTACACGTATGAAATCAGAGGTGTTGCAAATACCAGTTTATTCTTGCAGCACTAATCAGAGAAGATTGTATTAAAAGAGAGAAATACCTTACATCTTAATGGAAAAATACGAATAGAAACCTGAATATAAAACAAAAAATGCACATGCACACATTCATTCAATTAGTTTTTCCAGTTCCATTGTACTGTTAATACCTATTGCCTTGAACAGACCTTTTTCTGTAAGTTTTATTGTGTAATCACCCAATGGGATCTGCTGTTTCCACTGAAAAACCATAACATCAGCTATTTATGTATCTGCTGTTACATTCAATATATTCCTGCATATCCAAGGATTATGAATTTGTCATCCCTGCTTCTGTTTCTTGGCCATGTTAGTACCCTGTAGACAAGCCAATTGTATTGTCATTGATAGTAAGAAGCCACAGGTTTTTTACTGACTTTCCAAGGACTCTGCACTGAGGCTTGTCAGGGTTACTTTTTCTGAACTTGTCCTAATTTTCATGGAGCTTAGTTTCAATGTGCTGAGCTGACAGCAGTGTTTCTAATGACTATGTAGCTCTACCATTCACTTCTGTCTTTCTGTATAAATAGTAGTGAAAAATAGTTATTGTATGTTGAACAGAATCACAGAATCACAGAATAGTCAGGGTTGGAAGGGATCTTTGGAGATCATCTAGTCCAAACCCCCCGCCAGAGCAGGGTCACCTACAACAGGTTGCACAGGGCAGAGTCCAGGCGGGTTTTGAATGTCTCCAGAGTGGGAGACTCCACAACCTCTCTGGGCAGCCTGTTCCAGTGCTCCACCACCCTCAAAGTAAAGTTCCTCCTCATGTTAAGATGGAACTTCCTATGTTCAAGCTTGTGCCCATTACCCCTCGTCCTATCAATGGGCACCACTGAAAAAAGACTGCTCCCATCCCCCTGGCATCCTCCCTTCAAGTATTTGAAAGCATTAATAAGATCCCCCCTCAATCTTCTTTTCTCCAGACTAAAGAGACCCAAATCCCTCAGCCTGTCCTCATATGAAACATGTTCCAATCCCCTAATCATCTTTGTAGCCCTTTGCTGGACCCTCTCCAGCAGATCCCTGTCCTTCTTGAACTGGGGAGCCCAGAACTGGACGCAGTATTCCAGATGCGGCCTCACCAGGGCAGAGTAGAGGGGGAGGATGACCTCCCTCGACCTGCTGGCCACACTCCTTTTGATGCACCCCAGGATGCCATTGGCCCTCTTGGCCGCCAGGGCACATTGCTGGCTCATGGTCATCCTGTTGTCCACCAGGACTCCCAGGTCCCTTTCCACAGAGCTGCTCTCCAGGAGGTCGGCCCCCAACCTGTACTGATGCATGGGGTTATTCCTCCCCAGATGCAGTACCCTACATTTACCCTTGTTGAATTTCATTAAGTTCCTCTCTGCCCAACTCTCCAGCCTATCCAGGTCACGCTGTAAGGCAGCACAGCCTTCTGGCGTATCAGCCACTCCTCCCAGTTTAGTGTCATCAGCAAACTTGCTGATGGTACACTCTATCCCTTCGTCCAGATCATCGATGAATATATTGAACAGGACTGGACCCAGTACTGACCCTTGAGGGACACCACTTGTTACTGACCTCCAACTAGACTCTGCACCACTAACCACAACCCTCTGAGCTCTATCTGCTAGCCAGTTCTCAATCCACCCCACTGTCCATCCATCTATCCCACACTTCCTAAGCTTGCCAGTGAGGATGATGTGGGAGACAGTGTCGAAAGCCTTGCCAAAGTCAAGGTAGACAACATCCACTGCCCTCCCCTCATCCACCCATCTAGTGACCTCATCATAGAATGCTATCAGATTAGTCAGACACGACTTCCCCTTAGTGAATCCATGTTGACTACTTCTGATAACCTTCTTTTCATCCAGGTGCTTTGAGACGATACCCTGCACAAGTTGCTCCACCATCCCTCCATGCTGTAGTGTAAAAGAATATAGACACAATGTAACTGAGGGACCACTGAAAGTGAGAATTCAGGATGGTGCGTAAAGGACTACAGGGATGGAGTGATTAAAAATGGGGCACAGACTAGCATTTGGAACTTCAGGTCTATAAGCAAATCACCAAAAGGTCAGACAAAGAAATGTTGACCTGCGAGTTGAGCAAAAACAGTGTTAGGGGTAACAAAGTGGGCAAAGAACATACCTAAACACTAAACATACCTAAACCTAAAGCACTCTATGTATCACAAATTTGGTTCTAACGCAGAGCTGCAGATGAATGGAGAAAGAGGAAGGCACAGAACATGTTACCAAATGCTTAAAAATTATCCCTAGTGTCTCTTAGACTGAGGAAGAATATCTTACTCCTCCAGGTGAAGGACCTGAAGATGCTTACAAGTTGCAGCTCTTGTTCCTCTGCCAGTCTGAAGTCATCAACTTTAGGACACAAAGGTGCAGTGGAAGAGTGAACATAGACAGCAACAGCGAAAAAGGGGGAGTTACTAACATGTGTGTGTTCAACAATTTAAACTGTATGATTATCATTTACACTTCTTTTGCATTAGTTTGCCTCCTTCCTTCCCTCCTTCCTTCCCTCCATCCTTCCCTCCTTCCTTCCCTCCTTCCTTCCTTCCTTCCTTCCTTCCTTCCTTCCTTCCTTCCTTCCTCTTCCTTCCTTCCTTCCTTCCTTCCTTCCTCTTTATTTTTGTGTTAGTACAGAATGAAGAAGGAAATGCAGTTATTGCTATTCAACTGTGGATATGAACATACTCTCTCTATATATAGATGCGCAGACATATATAGTAATATATAATTTAGTTATATGAATTAATATTACAGAAGAAGAGGTTGAGAATCAGTCAACCTAAACCAACTGGAATCCCAAGGTGTTTAGTTACTCTACTTCATTTCACATAAGACCCAGAAATAAACCTGTTCAGATATTTGTGCAATATTTGTTTTTACTATGCAGATTGATACAGAATGTACAGTCAAGTGAAAGCTACATTATTCTGTACATTGAAGGTATATTGAAGAGTATCAAATAGCTACAAAATAGAAGAGGAGAGTTTTAGAAGTCATTAAAGTAAAGGGCTGTTTATTAGCCAGTATAAAATAGCGATTGCAATCAGAAATCACTGACATTCCTTGACACATGCCATTGGCACCAGCATACACCAACAAAATGCAACTCAGGGAACAGAGCAAAAGTCTAGAGAATAGAAACTTCCTTCAGTCAGCAGAGTGGGACTAGAATCAGAGAAATTACCAAGACAGTTTCACATTTCAAGTTTGACAGGTTTTTCATTAAAATAACAAGCCTAATTATATCACTTCTGTTTTTATTCCATAGTCTTCACGTTGTGAGCCACTTTGTTAAAAGTACAGAGAAATATTATTCATCCAGTTTATGATGGGAGGAATCAAGGTAATTGTAAATATCCTACAAATAATAATAAAATGAGATGAGATGGATACTTCAGAAGATAAATTAAATTTGAGAGTAAAGAGCTGAAACACCACCTCCCATGTCCCTCAAGTTATTTTGCTAATACTCATGGGGAAAGCTATCACAGATTCAGTTTACAGGTTGAAGAATATCTGTGTATCTTCTTTTTAGCTACTGTTTTATTTTTCATACTGATTCTTTGGTATGAGTTCTCAGATACTGATAGTGTTGTAAAATTTTATGTCTCTGAAATGTGTTTTATTGGTACATTGGCTTGAGGGAAAAGAACAAAAGGGGAAAGAGGGATGAAAAGGAAATTTCATTTCTTAGAAATAAACTTTATAAAACCTCTTGCAATGAGAAAATTAGGAAGGCTCTAAAATGTCTTTATAAAGACAGATGGGTCTTTGTTTTATTTGCTTGAGATTTCTATTTGGTATGTTTACAAAGTCTCTTTTTACAGTGCAAATCCCACTGTTGTGTTTCCTCATCTCAAACATAATTTAACCTGGAAAACAACAACAAGGATAACTAATTTAGGAGAAGTGACAGTAGAAATATCTATGACCCATACAGCTACAAATATTTTAGTTTAGATTGCTTTACTATGGAATTTTATAACATTTTACTTAAACTATAATAATGCTAAACAATCATCATTAGTGCCATTATGCATACATGCATGAAATCTGGCTTTTTCACCTGCAGCAAGCAAGTATTATTTTTATGAATTATGGTGTATCCAAGCTACATATTCTGTCAAGGAAAGCTTGGGAAAATTGATGAAAACCAAGGAAATATTATATTTTTGTAATGAAGAGCTCAGCTCTATTGTAAATTTGGCTGACTGGTGATCAAAAATACCAAGAAAGAGACTGATAGTTTCAATATCTAACATCTGTGTGTTGCTAACACAAAATGCCCAAAATTAATTGGAAATTTGGTGTATATTTATATGAGGATATCACTTAAAAGATATATTAAACCAATCCTTAGGTGAGTTTCACAGCTGTCTCTGTCATATAGTAATCCAATAACAGAGGAAAAGGCATGGATTATGTCCTGTTTTTTCCTTTACTTTCATGACCACTGACTTGGATATGTATTTAGTATTCAGTAAATACTCAGGTAAAAAATTGCCCAGAATGAAAAGATCGTATCATGTTCACGAGGCTTAAAGTATTTTGAATTGTCAATCCACAACAGGAGTTCTCAGACACTTTTTAGCGCAGTCACCTCAATAATATCTTTACATGACAGGCTATTAAAAGACTAATCTACTAAAAGTAATATAATTCAAGCATCTGATTGCAGCAATATGTGTGAAATATACACTTATTGGTGTTCAGGAAAATGATGATGGTCATCTGTTTGTTAAGCAGGGGCTCGAGTGACTCTTTAGGCTGCAAGATATAGCAGAAGGTTACACAACTAAGAAGAGAAAGTGTAGAACACATTTGGGAATGAAGTTCAGGGGAAAAGGGACACTACCCTGTAATGCAGAGGCAATGATATGTAAGTATAACCTGTGATGTATAATTGGTTAAGCATAAGCTTCAAGTACAAAACTTTAGCTAAGAGGTCAGCTCAGTCTTGGAAGACTGTGTAGGATAATAGCAAGACTAGGTACATAAATTGTGTTCCTACCTCTGGTGTTTACATTTCAGAAATATAGTTGAAAAATAGTCCAAAAAGAGTGTTTCTGGAAAATGTTCCTCATTGTAAAAAGACCTAGGAAAGTCTAACTTATTCAAGATAAACAAACAGGCAAATTAATTAATGTACAGATCCCTTCATGAGAAAAAGATATATGATGGTAGGTAGAAAAATCTCTTAAAAAAATATAATAAGCAATGCCTTGGGGATTAAGACAGGCAAAATTAACTACAAAAAGGTGTGAAGGACAATGGACTCTCCCATTGATTAATTTCTTAGAATCAATGACTGGGTAGAAAGGACCAGAGAAAAGAAAATCTGTTTTGGAAAGAGTTTACAGCTCAGAGTTTGCCGCTCAAAGTAGGCATTACATGGCGTAATCTCACATTATGCAACATGCTTCAAAAATCGTATCTCAAAGATTTGTATGCCTAAAGATAATATCTAGTAGTTATGCAAGCCTATTTAGTCAGAACCTCATTTGATATCTTAAATATAAAGATTAGTTATTCTCTGTGTTTCCTGGCTTAATATCTATGGTCTTCCTGGCTTCTGGACAGACCTGCAAAACCACTAGTAACACCCAAGAGACACAGAGGACATACATGTCTTTATTACTTCTACACAGTGGCATTATCATGCAGATTTGATTTGGTAAATTATTCCATTTATTTGCCAAAAATTCAAATATATTTTAATTATATAAATCCAGATCATAATGGACGATTTGTTAATGGTTTGGGTTGCTTAAATCACACTTTTAAAGGCAGTTTGATTTAGTACCAGCCAAAGTTAAATTAAAAAATTGAAAAACCCTGAATAAACTGTCTTTAATATTTTAGTATCTACTGCCTTGAGGCACATTTGATTAGCAGGCACTTCATGCTGTGCTTGAAAGATCAGCCCATACACAGCAGTTGAGCTATTCTGGAACCCAGAATACAGATTTATTTTTTTTCTTCTAAGAGTTTTTAAGTATTCTTAGGATGTTTAATAAAAAGTAGCCCTGCGTGCTAAGAAAGTTTGAAAGAATAAATTCAATATGCCTACTTTTTAACTAAACATCTTGAATTTTTACTGTAACAAATTTTAATAGAAATCTCCATGTTTTTGAAGAATGTATCATTAATCTGTAATCAACCACTGACATACTCATTTGTTCTAAAGAACAGATGTTGGTTGGATAATTTTCATGAAATTAAGAAATCAAAGTTATAACCATGTGCCCTCTTTCATTTGATGCAGAGAAGAATTAGAAATAAACTCAGAATATAGTACTTAATAAAATACGACATTCACATAAACTGAACCCTTTCCTCAAAGGAAACAGATATATAAACAGAAATTTCATAAATAAGAATTTTTCAATATGGTCTTTCAACTAACTTCCTAATTTGTTAGACTGGGACACAGCAGCTCCTGTCTCTTCCCTCTCTTTTCTTTTGACTATACAAAAAAAGAAAAAAATAGTAGATGTAAAGAAAGAAAAAAATAACCAGTGTGATCCTTCTAGTGTAAGTGATGCATCTACTTATTCACAAGTTACTCTTTTGTTTCTGCTAGGTGTTATTGTTCTGAGATGTAAAGATAATGCAGGTGTGACTTTAGAAATGCAATAGCTATAACAATTTTGCAGTTAAGACTCTGGTATTTTTAATTAAACAGTTGCTTCTATTATGCTTTTGTTCTTTTTCCTTTGAGCTTACATGGTAAATGTTTTTTAAAAACTTTGCAGACTTTTTCTGATTCTTAGGTACATGAAGATAATGTTCCTGTTAATGTCTTCCATTTAAATAGCAGCTGCTGTACTTTCTGAAAAAGGAGACGTGAATCCATTTCTTCATACCTAGAATGGAACAGAACTGCCCTTAACCATCTCTCAGTAAAAACTGAACCATAGTTTAAGACAGGAACTTATTAATCATGTGCTGCATTAAATGTGCAGAGAGAATTTCAGAAAGCAAATTTTTAATTGCTGAAATTGGGATTTAGCCAGGACACAAGGTTAATAAACTAATTCCTCAAAGGTTTATTTAACTACAGTGTACCCTCAATACTTGGGCTTTTCATTTCATCTGAAAGATGACCTTCAGAAACAAAAGAAGTTCCTTAAATATTGCCTGACACCTCTTTCAGAATTGATTTACAGGATGGAGTTCCCTTTCTCATCTACTAAGGACATTGACAGAGGGCTTCTATTCAGATACTGAGCATAAGTGATCTTGCTTAATTTGTGAAAACTTACAAGTAGGATTGTCTTTGAACACACCAGCTTCACATGACCACACTTAGTTCTTGAAAATATCAGTGCTCATAAAAAAAATTATTAATTCTTGAAGTAACATTTCAAAGTAAGAGGACCACTCTTTGCAAGCTTACTTTGGATGATCTACTGATACTTCACATTTATTTTTCTGAACAAGTTGCAGAGATCATAACCGTGGATGTTCTCCTGTTTTCCTTATAATTTTGATGATTTTCTGCAGCAGAAAATTCTATATACTGACAAAAATGTTTTCTTAAAACTCACTCTTGGTCAATTTATACTTCATAAATCAAGTGTTTCTTTCATCAGTTTCCTTTATTTCATCATTTTAGAATCATAGAATCATACAACCATCCAGGTTGGAAGAGACCTATGAGATCATCAAGTCCAACCATCAACCTAACATTGCCGAAACCACTTTTTTGTGCCAAAATGACTTTTTTGTGCTAAACCCACAATTTTCCTAATTTCAAACCACACTGTATGGAAGTGGATAGAAAATGAAATATTAGTGCAAAGCAATAAGACAGAATGGTAGAAAAACATTCTAAGAACAACAAAATCTGATAATAATAAACATCTTGTTTTAGTTAACTGGATGGGTGTGCAACAAACAACCAAAAATAACAGGTTGCAAACTGCAATGATTTGTACTGTCACACCAACCAAAAAAATTAAGCTTACAAATATCAAAATTGCAAAATCATATAATACTTGAGATTTTTGCAAAATTGCTTGATCAGTGATCATGATCAGCTCTAACAACCAGAGACATGAATTAGAGCAGTCAGAGGCATAACAAAGGACAAATAACATTATACTGCAACTTTTTCTTTGATGAGGTATAAGATGTATGATGCAGGTTTAGAAATTACTTGTCTGTATGTCTGCCTGCTGATGGAAAGGAGTCAATGAATAGCTTGTTTTGCTTTGCTTGCATGCGCAGCTCTTGCTTTACCTATGACTGTCTTTATCTCAACCCGGAAGTTTTTGCACTTTTACCCTTCCAGTTCTCCCCTCCATCCTGCTGGGGGGGGGGGGGGCAGTGAGCAAGCATCTGGGTGGGGCTGAGCTGTCTACTGGGATTAAACTACAACATCGTCATAAACTGAACTATAAAAAGCTGAGATACTCTCTTGTGCCAGCTTATTATGCAAAGGCAAGGATACAGACTGCAGATCTTCTACCTTGTTCCTTGAGATAAGCAGTGGGGGGGACAAAGTCATGGATCCATCTCTCCAGGATGCGTTCAGCAGTGTATACAGGTTTTTCCAAAGTTCAGTGTACTTCCAGCATGTAAATACAATGCAGTGTTTCTTTTCTGCACAGCTCTGAAAGGAGAGTTACAGATTTATGTAAAAATGAAAATTTCTAGTTCAGGGGAAAAAGATCCACTGAAATGAAGTAGGAGCAGCAGCTTCTGTCCTTGTGTTTTTCATTGAAGAGCTTGAGGCGATCATAGAGCTGCTTCTTCTGTTCTTAGACTTCACTTAGGTAATTTTGAGAAAAATATGAATGATTCAGTAACTGGTTTACTTATTCAGAATGTCTTGTTGGAAAACCTGGTTCAGACAACAGGAATGGCAAAGAAAAATCTGCCTTCTTCCTCATCTGTTACATTAGATCGTATTCCATCTATTGAGCAAAATGCCCTATATATCATATGCTGTGGAATCTGACTATAAATGCAGTTCCAATTTGCCAGTAGAGAGCCAATCTAGTTAAAATACCTTCTTTATTCTCATTTTCTACCCCATCATTTATAAAGTTTTGACTCTGGTTTTAGGACTGAGCTGATAAATATTCCCTAGTGTAAACCACAAGGAAAGATGCTATTATTACAAAAGAGTAATTAAGAAACATACGTTACTTTTGTTCCAAGTTCAGACCATAGAAACATCTGGAGAGTAGATTAACTGAAAGAATTGAGCATGGCCATAGACCTTTTTTTTATGTCAACAATTTGTATCCATCTAGATCTAAGCTTATTGTTTCTTTCTTTCCTGGTTAACAAAAAAGGTGAAAAAAAAGCATGATATAGATTTCCCCATTGTTGTGGCAGCTAAGGCAGTAGGATGTTTCAGGAGAGGCCCAGGACCATTAGTTCACGAGTTCATGAGCTAATTTTTCCTCCGTACCACACTGATGTCAAGTCTGGGTTAAGGAGGCTGGAAAAATGATGCAGAAGGGAGAAGTTTTCATTCCTCCGTCATTTTTTCCAGTTACTTAGAATTCAGATTGAGAATTTGGAAGTGTTCAGCAATAACATATGTTGGCCTAGTTCTTATCACTTACCTAATACCGATTTATACCTGCTGACTATTTATGACTATCAAGTTCAAAGAAAAAAGGCTATTTCTGCTGGAGCTGTCAAAAAAATACCTCTTTAGAAAAAACATCCTAAACTTATTTTGCAATAAAATGGTTCTTTGAGGATGGGGAAATGGTAGGGTGGGGTCAGGATATAAAACAGATTAAGGTGTATATTCTGAGAACCTTTTCTTTGGTAGTGTGAGTTCCATGTATTTCTGGAAAGAAGAGGATTCTATTTACAGTGAGAAAGCGTCGTGCCTATCATCTAAGGTACAATAACACAGAAACAAATTTGTCCAACTGGATTTTGTGTGACACCTTAGCCTGTTTTGCTTCAGATTAAAAAGCCTTGAAAAACGCATTACTGTGCCTTAAGAAGTGACACTGGATTGTCTTTCTTCCCTTCCATCAGTGTGAGCATCACGTGTGCTACAGGAAGTAAATCTGTTCAAATGACAGGTAAGATAAAATTTAAGGGACAGTGGAAATGGGCTTATAATTCATGACAGCCACAGTTATACTGATAGTATAGAAAACAGATTGATAGCAACTACCAACACTTTTTGCACATAATGATTTGACTTAACATTTGTCAAACCTGACAGGATGAGTGATTTCCCGTTTGTTAATATTCATTAGTGCAAAGCTGATGGTAAAAACTAATTGTTATTCATTAAGTACTCTAGGGGTGTACCTGAATAAAAATAACAGTACTATCCTGTTGCTTTGGAGTCCTCTTTGGGATGCAGATATCTAGAATAGCAGACATTTTGGCATTTGTTGCTGGAGGCCACACAGAATTGTGCAGTTATATCTAGTGCTTCAATGTAGACACAAACCTTAAGGTTTTGTAATATTTCAGCTATCCGGTAGGTTCATCATAGACAGTTAAGAGTGAAAAAAGGAATGAATTCAGTAGGCTGTCCATCTAGTAGCAGGTAGAAATGCTAACAATACTTGTTCTACAACAAGACTTACAGTGATGAAATTTAGGAGTGAGGTAGTCACAAGAATAAAATGTCACTTCTTGGTAATATAAAATTTTAGATTTATTTATTAAATGAGATGGGTGTAAATGGTGGATAGAGATTTCTATTCTAAGATTTCTGTTCATTGACGCACACACATCCTGTGCAGAGCACACACTCATAACAACCCAGGCTCTGCCCCTGTAGCCTAGTTAGGACCTACACCGTGGACCTGGGGGACCAGGGCACTCATATCTGACCACTCAATGTCTCCTGTCCTTGCTGGTGGTCTGGCCCCTGCATGTAATGGTCAAAGTGCAGGCTTGGACTCCTACAGGGTGTAAAACTACAATGGCTGGATGTTCCCCACAAGCAGAAACCTTTTCACTGTTTCTTGCTTATTAACTTGGATGGTTGGCATAAACCACCAATGGCCTTACTAGTGAAGTCACCCCGGGGTAATCTCTGACTTTCTCCACATTTAATGCCAACCACCTGTTGTTATCTATCTGGTTTACTATCACATTTAAGTTTTGCATCATGCCAATAGGCAAATTAAAATTTAGAGTACAGTAGCTCTTAAAGAAAATGAAGCTGAAAATAATGAGGACAAGAATTATTATATCATGCTATTTTGATTATTATGAGCATGAAACATAAAATAGTGCTAGTATGGAGAAAAACAGAACATAAGAGAAAGATGGCATAATATAAAATTTAGTTTAGAAGATGCCATTCAGAAGAGTCCAAATCTCTTTCTCCCTATTAGAATTTGGAAAATAATACTTCATGTTTGAGTTTTAAGAATTAATTACAGTAATTGAGTTTGTTTTTTTTTCTGGAGGGTTGAGTTTTTCCTTTATTTTTTTTGAAGAAAGACCTCTGAAAATCATCTGTTCAAATTACCTGTTCAAAACAAGACCAGCTCTAACATTACATCAGTTTGCTCCAGGTAATATCCAGCTGCGTTTTTAACATACCTGATTGAATTTTGAATATTACCTAATAAATCCTTTCCTAATTTTCTAGAGGGAATTTGTAAGACTAAACTGAAGAGATCCCAAAACCTAACCCTATTCATATTGAAGTCACAGAATCACAGAATCACAGAATCATCAGGGTTAGAAAGGACCTCTGGAGATCATCTAGTCCAAACCCCCCGCCAGAGCAGGGTCACCTACAACAGGTTGCACAGGGCAG
>VZSZ01001099.1:72802-83096 GCA_013398815.1 Ibidorhyncha struthersii
CCAGGGCACATTGCTGGCTCATGGTCATCCTGTTGTCCACCAGGACTCCCAGGTCCCTTTCCACAGAGCTGCTCTCCAGCAGGTTGGCCCCCAACCTGTACTGATGCATGGGGTTATTCCTCCCCAGATGCAGTACCCTACATTTACCCTTGTTGAATTTCATTAAGTTCCTCTCTGCCCAACACTCCAGCCTATCCAGGTCATGCTGTAAAGCAGCACAGCCTTCTGACGTGTCAGCCACTCCTTCCAGTTTAGTGTCATCAGCAAACTTGCTGACGGTACACTCTATCCCTTCGTCCAGATCATCGATGAATATATTGAGGAGGACTGGGCCCAGTACTGACCCTTGAGGGACACCACTTGTTACTGACCTCCAACTAGACTCTGCACCACAAACCACAACCCTCTGAGTCAATTGGATCCTTCCTGCTTAACAGAAGTTTTGTTTTCTTCTTACCCAGGCCTCCTGCATAGAGTTTTCTCTGACATTTGTAAGTGGAAAACAATAGAAATAGGTATAATATTATAGGAAGTCTGCCAGCAAAACTTTCAGCATCACTTATATCACAATTGGCTCAGGGGGTTAGCTGGTTTTCTTGTAATTAGTAAGCAGACATTACAACTGGGAGATAGCACCTATCAATTAAATAAATTCCTCGTGTAGATTTAGCAGTACTGTTACTTCCTGAGAATAATGAACTGTTCTTTGCCTTACATACATTTTTGTTTCCACTTCAATCACTTAAGCTCCAACAAGTATAAAATGGAGTTTATCTGATCCGATTTTATGATTCCTTTGTATTATATTTCTATATGGTACCTAGTCTTTTGTGGAGGTAGTCGCTTTGTTATAAAATGTTGAACTATTTTGGAAATAGATCGTCTAAGGAAAAGAACACAAAAGTTAGAATCTTACTATGGAAGGATACATATTTCTGGAAAACTAAAACTAGTTTGTGTGATCTTTAGTATTACTTTTTTCTGCTGGGTATGTACTACAAAATACTGTCAGTTCTTGTGAGTGAGAATGGTTTCCCACTATGTTGATAACACTACTTCTAATGAATTGAAAAATTTCTCTACATCCCATGTGAAACTTATGGAGAAATAAAAGTGGGTTTGACTTTAAGTAAGTTGGGTATAGTAAGGTTTTTATTTTGTTATGGTTTGCTTAGGTTTTGATGTTATAATTATTCACTTTTGTTACAGACATTTGAATGGAGTTTAGGGAAAAATGTAAATTATTAAATTGATTGTATGGATTATTATACCATTTAGAGATCCCAATTGATACCAGTAGCTTATTTCATTTATTTTTTTTATTTATTTTTAAGAAAAAAAGAGGGGTAAGAGCTGTCTTGAAGAATTGTTAGTTCAGACAGCTGAGAGATAAAGTGTATTGGAAGAATGTGCAGTGTTCCCAACTTTTCAGAAAACGAATAACAAGAAAGGAACTGATAACTATTTACAGTCACAGAGAAAGTTTATGGTCATTCTGAGACTTCCAGATCTTATGACTTCTAGGACTTCAACGATAAAAAATAAAATCTGATATAAGGAAAAGGCCAGGATGATCATCTGAAGGAAAGCACACAAACATAGTCACTTGCTAAACCTGTGTTTTAAAAGCTTTTTTATTCTCTGAACACTCTTTCAGTCAGTAGTGTCAATTGCTCATTCCCACTTGGGAAGATTCAGTGATCACAGTCAAATCCAGCAGCTTTGTGTGCATCCATGACTTCTCAGCATGTTGCACACTGTGCACAAAAACATCACTCCTACCTGACTGGTAGGTGGCAGGTGTGCTGGAAATCTAAAAACAACAATGGAAGGGCAGAGAAAGAAACAGCAGAGGGAAAAATGCTCAGGTGCAAAGAAAGAGAAAAAATCAACCAGAAGAAATGGGAAACAACATAGAAATAAAGTCAGGAATCAAAAGAAGTATCAGGAGAAAAAAAAAAAAAATAAGGAAAGAATTAGACTGAGCAGAACCTGAGGTTTACCAAAGCAGCATGTAAAGGTTATTGCTGAAGTCCTTTTCTGAATATGTCTACCAGATGCAGTTTTACTGGAGATGTCACATGGGGTCTTCCAAGTGGAGAGAATAAGGTGGGAATATATAAAAAATGACAAATGGTGAAAGAACTAACTGCACCAGTCATCAGGGCTGGTCCTTGGGAGAACAGAAGCATTGCTGAATTTGGGGACTTTGTAAATTCATGCAGAAGCAATTTGAAACGTAAGTAGTGTTTGGAAGATAACAAGCAGATTCTATAGCTTCATTCAGGATGGAGAATGCAGAGGAAATGTACACTGGAAATGTGATGAGAAACAACAGGAAAAGATTATTAGTCCCAAGTATTGAGGGTAAATTGAATACTATTGATAGTAAAAGTTCAAATAGAAAACTCTGAAACTCTACATTTTTCCATAGCAAAAATTATGACTAAAAATAGGCATTAAAAAAATTATATCTTTTTTTCTAATAGAATATTTACAGTCCTCACCCTTTGATTCTGTCTTACAGAATATGAGCCAGCAGTGTGCCCAGGTGGCCAGGAAGGCCAATGACATACTGCTCTGTACCAGGAATAGTGTGGTAAGCAGGACCAGGGAAGTGATTGCCCCCCAGTACTCAGCACTGGTGAGGCTACACCTCAAAGTACTGTGTTCACTTTTGGGCCCCTCATTACAAGAAAGACATTGAGGTGCTGGAGCATGTCCAGAGAAGGGCAACGAAGCTGGTTATGGGTCTGGAGAACAAGTGTTACGAGGAGCAGCAGAGGGAACTGGGGTTGTTTAGCCTGGAGAAAAGGAGGCTCAGGGGAGACCTTATTGATCTCTACAACTACCTGAAAGGAGGTTGTAGAGAGGTGGGGGTCAATCTCTTCTCCCAAGCAGCAAGCAATAGGACAAGAGGAAATGGCCTCATGTTATGCCGGGGGAGGTTTAAGCTGGATATTAGGAAAAAGTTCTTCACAGAAAGGGTTGTCAAACAGACTGCCCAGAGAAGTGGTGGAGTCACCATCCCTGGAGGTATTTAAAAGACAGGTAAACGTGGTGCTCAGGGCCATGGTTTAGTGGTGGTTTTGACAGTATTAGGTTAATGGTTGGACTTGATGATCTTAAAGGTCCCTTCCAACATAGACAATTCTATGATTCTATGACATTTCATCATTTCACCATCTGCACAGTCAACAGGGACTAGTGAATATTTCTTTAAAAGCCAGTGTTCTCTGGGGATTTTACGCATCGTTTAATGTTCTGAGGGATGATGAATGGCTTCCCAGTGTTCTCAAATAACATTTTTGTTGATAACAGAACAATAATACTCTATTCCTGCCTCATACAACTCCCTATATTCTAAGAGGTTTCAGTCTTTCTCATGCATTTTTACCAATTTCATGAAGAAAATATTTTTTTAGTGTAGTGCATAAAATATACTCCTACAAAATTCCTTTACAGAGTAGATGGAAATAAAGCCTGAAGTGATCTTCAGGTAGAGCAAAAAGATTATATCTTGTGAAACATCAAATCAGACATAACATTTCCAGTGTCACAAATGGAAGTATCAATGTAATTGAAGTAATTATTGGGATTAACAATTCAGGTATTCAAATCTCCTGACAAATTTTATTAGAAAGGGAATGGGAACTGGTAGCAACTCAGAGGAGAGCTAGTGGACTCCGTCTGGATTTATGATAATGAAATTGGCAATAATAATCTTTTCTGCACTTAAGTTTTGTTTCTTTGCACTTCACTTCTGTAACAGTGCAGTGAAAATACTTCTGTGTAGAGTAATATAATGGAGTTGGGTGCCAGAACTCGTTTTTCCACTAGAATCAAAACCCAGTTCAGAAATCGTTCATTATTATTATTTCTGTTTTATATACAAAGGTGTAAGAACATGTAGTAAGAAAACAGGAATGGTTTCCTTAGACTTCATCTGAAGATCTCTTTCTTTTTAATAAGTTGTTACCTCTATGAAGTAAAATTATTCTAATATTTATAATTACCCTGGATTGAGGTAAAACAGAACCCATTTTCTTTGCAGCTAAGCCTCTTCTAACTAACTGAACTTTTTGAAATTAACAGCATATTGTGCATAAACTGTTCACTCTCACAGTGATAAAACATGATTAGCTGTAATTTATACCAAGGAACGGTATGCAGAGAGGCTCTTGCTTACACTTATTTCTAGAACAACCAAGGTCAGCTAACTTGGTTATTTGCCCCATTGGAGGGTCAGAAGTAGAAAAGTGTAGAGAGGTCCCACCTGCAGGGAGGGGTGGACAGGACAGGTGACCCAAAAGTGACCAACACGGTGTTCTATCCCATCTGCCTTATGCTCAGTATAAAAGCTGAGGGATCAAAGGGTCAGCTCTCTTTCTTCAATGGCCAGAGCCCAAGGAGGACTTTGTCTGTTCAGCTGTTTTTGATCCCTTTTCATGAATTCTTGAATCCAGATCCAGAACCCAGCTTCAGTCCATCGCTGAGTCCAGCCTGGGACTTTCCCTGTGCTTGTCAGTGACGTGATCATCACCCTGGGAGCCTGACACAGGTTTTGCATATATCGTGTATATTTCATGATTTTCTTTTTTATTATTTTATGAATTTATGAATATTTCATTAAAATAGTTTATTTTTTTCTAAACTCATAAGTCTCTTTCTCTCTCTCCCTCCTGCCTTTGGAGAGAGAGGTGGGGGAGAGCAACTGTCATTCATTTTCATTGGCAAGTCCAGCCCAAACCACAAGAATAATATATAAATGTTTTTTTATCAATGTATTTTTTATTAATAACTTACCATAGTCAATGTAAATTGCATTAAATCCCTTGAATGACAAGAAATTCTGAACTTCAAAGATATTGCTTCTTTTTTCTACAAATTTATTTCCATTTCTTTCGTACTCAGTCTAATATTCTTCATGCCAGTGTGACAGCTACATGTACAGTATGAACAAAGTAGAGTTTAAAAGTTTGTCTTATAATATTTTCATTTGATAGAAATTGTATTGGAACAATTCATTGCTACTGATATTTTTTCATTAAAAATACTTGTGTAGCTGTTTATTAACAATGGTGTACAAAAACTTTTTCTTCTCTCCCTCTGGCTCTTGCTCTGTGGAAAGTACATGGTTATATCTTCAAAAAGAGGCAGATTTCAGGTAACGACAGTCAGATGCTGTGCCAAGGAGAACCATTTGGTTCTCAAAAGGGAAAAGTGATTGGGGGATTCAGCATTACCCCAGTGAAATCCTCTGCAAATAAGTTGTCTTTGCATCAAACTCATATTTCATGTGGGCTGTACAAAGAGAAGTGAATTGCGAATTCCATGTTTCTGAAAACTTACAAATATGGTTCCTCTAAAAGACTTACTAGGACTCTATGTATATATGGAGGGATCAAATTTGGAAGCTCTCAGGAACATGGTGTTATATACACTTGTCTTTGCACATATGTGTAACGTGAACCTATACATATTCTTTTTGAAACAAGGAGTTCATAATACATGGACAAAGACATCAGAAAAAAGACAGTAAACTTGAAGTACATTCCCTGAAGGAAGATTCTTTGTGAAAATGCAATTTCCTTTATTGTTTTTAAGGTGTTGAAATTTAAGATGTAATAAAACATGAATACCCATTTGGAAGCATTAGTTGCTCCTGGCAACCTTGAGAATGCATTATGCTTTATTTTTCCTCTTCATCATCTCTGGTAAAACTGAGCAAGAGGATGAGTAACAGCACATGCTCCCTGAACCAATATATGGATCTGACCTCCTTTACCCCTTCTCAGTAACAATAAATTATTATTAAAATTATGGCTGTAGGTATGATACTATAATGCAGTGCATCTCAGATCAGTAAGAAATTCTCCCTCATGCCACCTTTTGACATTATAAACCAGTCTATTTTAGCCCCAAGCCAGCCAAGTGTATTTACTAGATGACAGTTCTGTCTGCATTTTGAAAGCCTTGCATAAACACTACCAAATTAATAAAATATTTTTAAATAAACCAGCATCAGTTCAAAGAAAATCCAGATCCCCTTGAGTGTAGTAAACTTCATGTAATGGAAAGATATGTTAAGAAATGATTGGGGTGGGAAGATGTCAAAATTACTCTTTAAGGTGTATTTGAAAATGTTGATTTTTTTTTTTAATACAGATAATTTTTCTCCTGGTCTTCCTCTAATATCATGCAGAACAGCTGCAGCTAAAGTTGCAAGATATTTTTATGACTGTAAACTTGAAAAAACACTTGGTAAGCCCCACTGCAACATCCAGTCATCAACTTGTGCGGCATTACTCATTAGATATTCAGAGAGAGCAACTGAGAGGAAAGAACTGGAAACCTGCATTAGACCTACATATGCATCTAAAAATTCACACCTGAAAAGTGGCCTTTACCAAAAAAAAAAAGGGGTGGAGGGAAGCAGTATTACCGTTGATTGCTATGCAATTGGTATTTCACCACATATATTTATGGAGATTTGGGGAAATTTCTCTTCATTCAATGTACCAGAACATCTCACCTGCATTGTGTTTCGCAGCCTGCTTCTGGTCTGTGAGCTCTGACCTGCAGTGGGCTCTCCCAGCTTAGAGCAAACATGGCTATTTACAAAGTGGTGACCTATACACGCATGCATTTTAGAACCAGCTGAACTTTTTCAATTCTATGGATCTACTCAACAGTCAGAAGATTTGGACTTTAGGTGCTAAAACCACTTGAGTTAAGAGATCTTTGTTGCTAGAATCTAGAATAAGTATATAATAAAGTAAAAATCGTTGCCTTTTTTGCTATGTGACAACATACTCGGTCATTAGTGTTGAAAACTAGAAGTCAGGGAATAATCCACAGAATGCATAGAGGTCTTTGAAGTATAAATTAGACACAGGTATTAATAAGTTCAAACTACGTCTGGGAGCTTTGGCAAAGACACCAGATGACATGAGGAAGAAAAGATTATCCTGATTTTGGGTAGGAAGGGAAATGATTGTTTCTTGAAACCAGTGTGTTACACCTCTGATTAACTGTATATATGACAGCAGCAAGAGGAGGTTTCACAAGGGAAGGAAGTTCAGGTACTGAGTGTGACAGCAAGATGTTTGGCTTTTAAGGATATCTGTTTAATGACTTTCAGCATAAAAGACAAAAGCAAAAGAGTGGGAAAGTAATAGATTAAACACAGAGATGCATAAATCCTGGCAAGCTGTAGATTAGGGAGACAATGAAGACTCAGGACAGTATATTGATGGATGGGCCAGGGAAGCAGCTGCTCATGCATAGCCTTGGAGCACTTCAGTCAGATCTTGGGAATTGACTAAAAGAAGGGAAACAAGATCATCATAAGCCTTATATAAAAAAGTAAGCTTAAAGGGTGTTCCAAAGGGATTGTGGGAATTGGTAAAACCTGTTATGGGTAGGAGCCAAAGGTGAAGGAAAGGAGGCACTGGGATGCAATGAACATAGAAAAAATTGAAAGGAGGAGTAATAAAGGCTTCTTGTTGCAACTAAATAACTTGTGCATGTAAACATGGCCAAACTTGTGCAAGTATACTTGTGCAATTAAACAACTGATGCATGTTTGGCCATGTTTGGTTTTGGAGTAGGATACTGCTGGGACTGTGGAATCAGCTACTGGGGAGATCACAGGTGCACAGCAGTTACATGAGAGACTCACTGTGTGGAAGAGTATGTAGGTGTGGGATCTGCTTGCGTGTTTTAAGCCTGATCAGCTGAGAAGAACAGGCTCAGGCCCGTTTGTACTATTCATGTTCATGTGAATATCACTTCTGTTTATGAGGTGCCTGTAAAGGTATAGCTCTTCTCTGTGTTGGTATGTTGGGGCTATGGGTTTATCCTCACTTCTGTTTGGACCTAGGGCCAGGGAACCACTGCTGCCTGTCTCTAGTGGGCTGAGACAAGAGGAACCTCTGTGTCTGAGAGCCCATGGACTTAGCATTAGTGAGCTGGGAAGGACTACTCCCCTGGATCCCAAAGTCCCCTGGATTCATCTTCCCTGAAGAAGTGGGAGGAGGTGCTTTTACTTACATGTTTAAAAATATTCTTGCTTTATGTGAAGGTACTGACAAACTAAACAGATTTACACTCAAAGCATATGTATTTACATGAAAAAAATCATCACACTGTACTATTACAAGTAAGCCTAAACCTGGCCTTTACAAGACAGGATACATCTACTTTCCACCAAGGGAGGAATAAACATACGCATTGTTTTCATGAACAAGTATGACGGAAAAGAAAATAACTTTCTAGTAATGTATTAATCCCTGAATAACTTCAGCAAGAAACTTTTACATATTCTTCATCCTTCTTCATGAAGACAGACAGAAACAGACATGTCAATATACCACAAAGATTTTATTCAAGCTAACTAGCTGATGAGACAGAACTCGTTAGTATAAATCCTGGGGGACACACCATCCTTACAACATTTCCAGTTCAATTTTTCAGATTTGAAGAGCCTGGAATCCTAAAAATGTAACTTACAGGTTGTTACTTAAGATGAAGTTCTGAATCTATTCAAGGTTTGTGAAAAGGCAATTTATATAGGAGAAAAAAAGGATGGAAAAATACTATACTAGCAAAAGGAATACTATTCCTTGTTATTCCTCTAACTGTGGCAATGATCTCTCCATCCTTCCACTCTTCTCACTCACTGTGATCTCTTGGGAAAGAAAAACACAAACAAACCAGCAACAAAAAAAACATGGGCTGACCTGTTAAATTGCATGCCTTATCCTCATCTATTTTGAAGCAGCTTAAATAAAAACTAAGTGTTTGGAAGTCAATAGCACATGATACTAATACCACTGATTATCTGAATTTTATTCAGGCTCTCATTTTTAGTGGCTACTAACAGCTGGGCTACTCTTATGCTTATCAACTTGAGTTTTGTCAGTGGATTTTGAAATGTGTGCTGACGATGAGCAGCAGAGCTGCTACATGGGTGACCTGTCAGACCTGCAGTCCTCAGGACACTGCTGAAGACAAAGAAAACTAAATCGTCAGAGCTTGAGCTCTAAGGAAGTTATGGTGGAAATGAGACAACGTTTCTAATACTTACCAAGACAAGGTAAAAGTGAAAATGGAATTGCCTTTTGTAAGGTTCAAGAAGTAATTCTCAAGACAGTGTTAAGGATGTTAGTATTTTAAAGGTTTGGTTGTAGACAATAAAGTATCAAACTGGGACTAGAGCAATACAACACGTGGACCTTTTCCCATGAGATACAAGTTGCTTCAATCTAGTTTAGCTCATTGTCTAGGTTCAGGGTGTGATTTCATACATGCTCAGTGTTTGCTAAATAAGGATTAAAATAAACCACATTTCAAGGAATAATAAAATTATTATTACTTTGTTTTTGAGAATCACTGAATGGTTCCTTGCCCTACTGACCAGTGGCCCCATGTTTTGCTTAATCTTCCTTTTGCTGCTTCCTTTAGAAGCCCTTCTTATTGCTCTTCACATACCTCTCCAGATACAATATGCTATACAGATATGCTTTAGCTTTTCTAACCCTATCCCTGCATGCTCAAACTGGAGCTCCCTTTGGGGTATGAGGAATGTAACTATCAAAATTAAGTGCTGAACCTTGAAAACCTTACAAATTTTCAGTTGTAGTGCTCTAGTGAAAAACAAGAACAACTGTCTAAAATAAGGCTGTATCTTGTATGGCTGGACCTCTGTTGAAGTGCTTGATCAATGATAGTGTTCCCAATAAGTCACTAGATTTATAATCACACCTTTTTCTGGACTAGTAGTGTCCTACAATATACTTATCCATGTCATAATATCAATAAGACGTCTGTTCTTTTTTATTTCACTGGTTATTTGAGGTTTTGCTTAATTGTCATAACCATGTTGTCCTGGTTTGCAGTAAAACAATTTACTGTTCAGTACTTTTACTTTGCAGCTAAGTCTCTTCTAAATACTGAAATTAACAGCATATTGTGCAGAAACTGTTCACTCTCAGGTGATAAGACCTATGTTTATCGTTGATGTCAAGGAATGGTACTGTCGTGGTTTGGCCTCAGCCGGCAAAAAAGAACCACGCGGCCACTCACTCAAGCCCCACAGCCCTTGGGAAAATGGAAGAAAAAGGCAAACCTCGTGGGTTGAGATAAAGGCAGTTTAACAGAACAGCAAAGGAAAGAGAAAAAATACAATAACAATAACATCAATAAAAGAATATACAGACGTGATTTCAGTACCGCCACTCACCGACCAGACCGACGTGATTTCAGTACCGCCACTCACCGACCAGACCCG
>VZSZ01001100.1:4969-27020 GCA_013398815.1 Ibidorhyncha struthersii
CCCAGCAAAAACCCATGAGCAGCACTAGACTGTTTCCTTTGATTTTTCTCAAAGTGCGCAACTGTCAGCAAGTCTGAGACACACACGTGGGCTTTCAACACTGTGCTGGAATTATTTTCTCATTTTGGTCTTATAACAACTACACTTTTGTTTGGGAGAGCCAGCTGCAGGATTCAGGTCAGTATTTTTTCCCTGAAGCATGAATTATGCCTGCAGGCTTTATTTGATTTGCAACTGTACCACACTGCAACATAGCACCAACTAAATTTTCTTGTAAAAATGCATGCTTCAGGCCCAAGCATCCTACTTTTGCTGTTTCAACAGTGCAAATATAGGAGAAGTAGTGTTAGAATTGGAATATTATTTTTGATAAGTTATAAAGAAAAATCTCAACTGAATTATACACAACACCTCTGGATCAAGGGAATAGGACACTGATTTTAGAACCATAGACTGCTTATTTTCCATATGCATGCATGTATGCACACCAAGTTTCACCCATCAATCCTCCTAAATTTAAAGAGCATTAAGCTTGCAACGTCAAGTGCTCAGAGGCAGAGTAACACAAGAATAAAATATGCCGATTAGCTTTAATTCAGCTCCCTCATGTGTATGAATAACCCTCAGTCCTAGTGAAGTGGCTTTATTTTCAAGACAGATAACAAAAAATTCAGACAATTTCAAAAGGAAACTAGAAGACTTTTTGATCTATATATCACTATAGAAAAGCAGTAGAGAAAAAAATAGGTTTCATTTTTTATTTTCTACTTATGATAAAACTGCTTTCCCTTAATGCTGCAGGTTAGAGAATCCTGAAATAGATACCCAAATATCTCACAGGTTCTGGAAAAGGCTATAATTCATATTCAGCAGTGCAAAGAGTACCATGGTGTAACAGGCTCAGGTTCAGAAAGTTCCAGCAGGTACTGCAATGCCAAGAAACTAGTCTCCTTAAATGATGAGTGACAGCAGCAGCAATAAAGCAGTGAGGGCAAGAAGCGTGTGCCTTGTGGAAAGGTTTGACAGTTCCAATAAATGATGATAAGCTGTTCTGTTCAAAGATAAGTATTGTAAAGACCATATTCCTTGTGCTTTCTTCTTTGGGAAGTTTTGCTGGATTGCTGCTTTTGAGAAGAAGTATAAAAAATAAAGCATTGACATTGTTAAAAGTGATAATAGGAATTAATTCAGTTATTAAGCAGTATGTACCTCCCAGGTGGAATTTATGTAAATGATTTCCTGAGCTCCAAAATATGGGAGGATATGATCATTATTATATAGCTCTTTAGAAAGGTATACAGCCAGAAGATCACTTTAATGGCATCATGTTCCAAACCATCTTGGGTAGAAGTTGTGTTGGAATAATGTATGCAGCACACCCACTCTGAGATGAAGAAATGGGCAAAAGAAGCTATGCTTTGATCTCTCAACCCACTTTCCTTTCCTTAAAGTAATAACATTTCATTTGAAGCAAGACCCATCAGACTCTTCAGGAGATGGTACGTATCTGGAGCGTATGTTACTAAACAGCCATGTGAGCAGTTCACATGAACTAGGGTGCTCCAGCAATTAAGGACGTTGCATAAAATTCAGGAGATATGATAGTATCTTCTTCTCCTAGCCCTGTCTTTACAGACAGTTAAATGAGTTCTTCCTCATTTGCATCCATTTTTCCTCATTACTCAGACCACAAACTGTGTACTAGCAGATACTGTGTATCTGTAAAGACCTAATCCAATACGATCCAAATCTTGTTTGGGACATGGCAGAGGCAGTATGGTGAACATGGGTAAAACTGCGAACAAAAATAGTGTCACCAGTGTGATGTTCTATGTCACCTGCATTTGAATTTCTAGATTCTGCCCACCTTTTCTAATGGTGTTTCAGGAGGACATCACACTATGAGATTACAGAAAGCAGCTCAATTTTAGAAGGTTCAGAGGGAAGTGAACTGAAAAAGTTATACCTATCCTGACCATTTCTTATTTTGTAGTAGCATCACTAGGTTATGACTGGGAGCTGTGGAAATGAAAAAATTATTATTATCTGGCATAGCTCACAAGAAAGGGCCTTGCATTACCACAGTCATCCAAAATACTTTTCAGTGTGTGTTCGAGCTCCCTTATACAGAAGAAGCCCTCCAAGCATGAAACATCAGCTATCACTGCAATGTCAGTGCCCTCTTCACAACAGCATAGCACCTTCTTTACATTTCAGCAAGGAAGTGCCAGTGTGTGAGAGACAGCTGCGAGATGGCATCAGGGGCATCACTGTCTCCCCAGGTGATGGGGAGGACTGTTGTGAGGCTACACAAGCTTACTTTCTAATACTCTCTAAGAGGCAGAGCTGCTTCTTCCCTTCTTAGCCTTCATTGCACACAGAAAAAGTCCCAGCAAGGCTGCCAAATGGTATGACTGGGAAACAACACACCATTTGTGAGGAAGCAGTTCATTCTCAGAGAGCTTTGGTCGGTGTCCAGGTATGATGCATAAGAGCAAGGCTTGTCCTTGCAGGGTGCTAACTGCCCACTGACCTGCATACTTGCTGCCAGTGACATAAATGTCAGTCAGCTTCATTATCTGTGTCTTTATACAAAATAGGTGGCATAAATAAATGAGGAGCCATATGCCTCTCACTCACTTTCCTTTTAACCAATTTCTGCCTTTGCCTAGCTAAGCAAATCAATTTAGGACAACAGGTTTTCAGTGTAATTGGCTGCTGCTATAACAAATCTTGTCTTTCAGAAAGGCAGTAACAGCTGCTGCTGCCAACACTGAAAAGAGAAGCCTGCATGGCCACTTTGTCATTATAACATGCTCCCATTTTTACTTCCTGTATGTTCTTTAGCAAAAGAAGAATGGAGAAAAATAGATGTTTTTACTGACACAGTCAGTGAAGGCACCCCTTCCCAGAATCCTGAGGCTTTTGTGTTGATAGCAATACCAAAAAGATGCTCTTGCAGGCATCTTTTTACATTCCCATGATCCAGCCAAAAGTATCTTGGCATACAGTCCACTCTAACAAAAGGCCAGCCCAGCTGCATATTTAACTTATTTTAATATATTGTATGCATAAGAAGATGTTCTTCAGCAAAGGGAAATAATTTGGGTTTTCTTCCATTAAACAAGTCTCCAGTTGATTAAAAAATGAAGAATTTAGGTTATTAAAGTATGCTGTTACATGGTATGCTATTTTTCCAGGCAGATCTGAAAAAAAAAAGTGACATCTTATATTACACTTTTCTCTACGAAACCTGTCTATGAGTATTAATTTTCTTTCTGGTGCCTTCTGAAGGGAACTACTGCAGTCAGAGCTAGACCTCTACCAAAATGGAGATCTAAGCCTCTCCAGTTTCTAAAATGCTTAAAATCTAGAGGCAAATCATATACCTGGGCTCATTATTTTGAAAAACGTAATTGGTGCTTCTGCTATTAGTATCTGACAAAAATGAAAGTCAGCCCATATTTAATCAAAACATTCAAGTTCCATGGTTTTTTGAGTCCTCATGTAAACTTGACAGTAACTTTAGTTTCATGGTAGTGGAAAAATTAGTCCCGTTCCAAATACTCTCACAGCCTGGGTCAAGCACATCTGGCCATGGCATGCATGAGAAATTTTAGCATTTTTGTGCTAAAAGGTGGCCAGGTGGGAAGCAGAGACAGAACGGACACACAGTAATGGGTCATTTCATTCTCATTATCCACTAATTCAGGGACCGTATCTTTGAATTAGAAATCATGAGAAAATTGCCTTTGGTGACCTCTATGATTAGCAAGTCTGTGTCTGTCTGTGAAGGATGCATACGTATGCTCTTGTCTGTTGTATGCCCCCCTGACATGACATCCCTGAATCCTGGAAAAGTGTGCAGACTGCCACAGGTTTTGCTTGTTTAGAGTTGATGTTGTACCTCAGGGTTTTGTAAATTTGCTCTGTGGAGGACTTCTTTTTGCTACTGTCCTCCACTGGGCAATATCAGTTCTGCTGAGAGGCAGTCTGGCTGGCATTTCTGCAGATAAATTGGATGAGTTGCTCCCACGCAGTTTCCCTAGATTTTGCCTAAGTTGGGAAGGAGGTTTGCATACTGTAATCACAAAGCCTGTGCTCTCACATTCTGGAGTCTGGCACATGTCTTTCCTATTATTCTGAGACCACCAGGAGAAAAACATGGCATATCAAAATTGCATGGAAACTAAACATGCATCCCTGGAAGATGAGGAAGAAAATCCACTGTAAGAGGGGAGTTTCATGCCAACATGAGCACTCACTGGTGTGTAGTTGATAGGAATCAGATGAATCCCAGTCAGCCTGGTGGTGTTATGGACTAGACCATACAGAAAAGCAACCCCTTCCCTACCAAGCCTATCTGCCACCTGCCCTTCCCACCCCCACCACCTCCCTCTATCATGACAACTAATTCTTTCAACTTCTCTTTCACCAAAACAGAGAAAAGATACCAGCTCTTTCTGCTCATGCAGGTACATCAAAACACTTGTGCTTACACTTACTTATAGGTAAATTGTGGCCAGCAGGATTCGTTCAAGAAACAAAGCCTTAATTTGGGAATCTGGACACAAACTGAAACACAGGGGGTTCCTCCTCAACATCAGGAAACACGTTTTTACTGTGATGGTGACTGAGCAATGGCACAGGTTGCCCAGCGAGGTTGTGGAGTCTCCATGCTTGGAGATATTCAAAAGCTGCCTGGACATCGTCCTGGGCAAACAGCTCTAGGTGGTCTGCTTGAGCAGGGGGGTTGGACTAGATGACCTTCAGAGGTCCCTTCCAACCTCAGCCATTCTGTGATTATGTGAATCTGGCTGCGCTAGCACAATGATCTGGCTCACTAACTGAGAATGTCTTCCATTTGACTAGTGTGACCTTGGGCCTGTCTGCACATCTCAGTGAAGACAGTCCTTTTATTTGCCATTGTAAACCACTTCCAGCTGCAAACAGAGCATCCTCATAAACAGATTTCTTTAAAGCATCTGCTTGACACAGCACAACCAATTAACTATTATGAAAGAAGGTGCAGAAAAATCAAGATCAAGCAAAGATAAGGATGTAATTGTGCTTTTTCAGGGTGTCTTCTGTGTCCTGCTTCCCATCTGCTGTTAAGAAAAGAACAAGCGAGGGATGACTGGAGGGAATAACAGTGTTCCTGCCAGTAAATCTTAAAGCAGCAATGCCTAGGCTGTGCAACAGCAGGAGCTTCCTATACATGTGAAAGTTTCCTATCACTCATTTGGTTGGAAGGCATGATACACTGCTTTTTTGCCCTTTCTGAAAAATTTGGCCCTGGTGTAAGTAAAGGTATTTTTAAAAAACAGCTGCTTCCCACAACCTCGTAGGGTGAGACCCACTCCTTAGAGAAGGTCCATTACGTATAATCAAGAGCAAGACTCTTCTCGGGTACCTGGGTCTGTCTGCTCCACACCCTGCAGCAGACCAAATAAAACCCTGTATTTGGAGCTAGTTGTTGGAGCTGCCATGAAGATCCCTTCCCAGCCTTCAGAGGCCCAACTGGACCAATCTCAATTTCCTGTGTCCAGCTAGTGTCATGGATATCTGTTCACCTGCCTCTTCATCTACCTCTCTTCCTCAAAGTTCACAAGGCACAGAGAGGGACTGCTGGCAATGAGAGCTGAGCTGAGCTAGAAAGAGTCAAACCAAAGTCCTGTCCTGGAACAGTCACTTGTGCCTCAGTGTCTAGGTACCATATCAGGTGCAGTTTGATTTGCACCCCTGATAACAACTCAAGGAAATTCTTGGCCCTCTATGAGCAGGGCAACAGGGAAAGCCAAACTCTTCTTGAACAACCCCACTGAACCCTTCCTTCAATCACCTCCTTCCTTAGCTAAAGCTGCAGAGGCAACTTGTGCATTTACATTTAATATCCTTTGTGTGCATCACTCCATTCCCCTGCTCTTTTTATCAGAAGCCAACAAATAGCAACAATGCCCTTTATTTTCTTTGCTTAAGACTTCACTTCAGCAGCCTTCCTGCTCAATACCAAGCCCAGTCCATCAGCATCATCTCCACTCAGCAACCTGGAGCCTTGAGAAGCAGCAGGCAACATTTAAAGATAGAAAACTGGTTAGGTTAGCAATCAGTCAGGACTGCGCTTTGGTGCTTCCAGGAAAACAGCTGGAGAGCAACACTTCATCAACTGTAGAATAGCTATTGATCCAACATTGACCTTATGGCAGGAACAGTGGGTAGATGTGTAGCATCCATATCAGTATCCAAAGAGGTCTGGGAGGGAAAATGTATTTCAAGTTAAGAGTTACCTCCTCTCCTATGATTATGTGGTATAAAGCAAGACTCCTGCCCTTTTGCTAGCCTTTGCTAGCACAGCACTGCCTGTATATTTATTTCCCTTCCACTTTGCACTTCGGAGGCAGCATGCAGCAATTAGCTCTGCTCTTTGTTTATTGTCAGTTTAATTTCTTGCCAACTGAAGAATTCTGTGGCAGAAAAATGCTTAGACTAGAGGAGGTGCAGCAAAAGCAGCCCTAGCAGGTGAAGAACCTGTGAGTTTAGCTGGGGTGTATTCTAGTTCGGTCACAAGCTCTCAAACAGTCTGTAGGAAACACTGCCAGACCCACAGACTGACAGGGACCAGATTAAACAGAGCTCTTTTTGACTTGGGTCTTTCACTCAACTGAAATGGAGTTACTTCAAAAACTGCTTGTTCCCCTTTTAGGGTTCCTTTCCCTGAATACTGGGATGATTGGGTTTATTGCTGCTAATAGTTACAGACAGTGAATTTCAAAGTCTTGTGAATATTTCATGGAAACGGAAGCCCAGCGCAAACAAATTTGCATAGATATATTTAACTTTGTAGATTGATTGACAGTGATTTTCAGCAGGACTTTAACAGTTGGTATTCATCAGGGGCTGGGCAGTGAGGGTTTCACTGCAAGGTAAGCATGACATAGCTGACCCAGGTTTTCACACTGGAAACGCTAATACATGTAGCCATTGTGGGACAGAAGCTGTGCTTATGGACCAGTCTAACAATTTGTCTGCTACATGAAAGAGTAGAAACTAGGTGAAGCAGGGAAAGCAGCACCTTGCACAAAACATCTCCAGCTGTAATGTCAAAGTGTTACCTAGTGAACACACAATACTTAAAACTCAGATGGGCTCCCTTTCGTTCAGTTCACAGCTAGTAATTACTGTAAATATGAGGAATATATACAAAAGAAAATAAGGGGATGAACTCAGTTAATGAATTATTTCCTGTGAATTATTTATTTGGCTCAAAAAATAGCCACAGTTTTTGCTGCACAAGGAGAAATTTCGAAGTCACTCCACAAAAGCTGCTTACAAATTCCTCGGTGAAGACAGAGCTTGTAGTGAGAGTATAAAGCAGAGCCTGAGCAGACTGCTGAAGATGCTTCAGGTGAAATGCTGACTTAAGTGAGTTTTGCCATCAACTTCAGAGCCATTGTTTCCCCTCCAGCTCAACAGTGATTATAGCTGTCTAATAAACAACTAGTGTTCAGATATTGCAGGCAAACATGTCAATTTTTATACATGCCTTTTCAAAGCCAAAGCTGACAGCTTCACACAGCTGCCTGTGCATATGTACCCTCTGTGTGACGCTAATGCTCTCCGCAAAATGTACTCGTGTATTAAGAGTCTGTTCCTGCAGAGCACTGTGCTATGATTCAACAAAGCATTTAAATGTTTGCTTACATTTGTGCATCCAAGTTCCAACATTGAGCAGGTATTTAAATGTTTAGCTGGACCATAGCAAAGAGCCCGCCCCCTCATAAGATAAGCTCTGACATACTTTAACTGGCACAGCAACACATATGTGGTAGTTTTGAAACAACTGGAGCTAAGCTTTGAAGTATCTTAGTATGAGTAAACATAATGGGGTTTGGGGTTGTTTTCTTAAAGCAGAAAACAGGAATCGCTCCAACAGACACTTTAGATTATGAGCCAGAAACACACATTAATGATGATATACATTGTAAAGTTAAAAAAAATAATTTCAAGCATGTTATTCAGTTTTCTCTTTTGAAAAATTACTCTCACATCCTAGTCTGCCAGACTGAAGTCTACATCATCCAATTAGTAGAAAAAGAATTAAGAAAGGTAGACGTTGTTGGTGTAGCGATTACTGTCATTATTATTCTAAATAATAAAGCATTTCTTATAAGCACAGACCATAAGGAGGGATGAGCCATCGTGTTGCTGGATCAGCTTATTAAGAAGCCCAATTTTTCCCTTTGCTTTAAAGATAAAATATGACAAAGCTGAAACCAGACCCTTGAAAGCAAACACAGGGAAATTCACTGCTTTAGGGACAGATGGAGAGACTTCATGGCTGGGCTCTGCTTCCACAGCCTTGTTTACATAAGGAAAGCTTTAGCCAACTTACCAAAATACTCAAAGTCATCACGTTTAATATTTTCTTTAAATCCTTTAGTCCTGAAGTTATGGGCCAAGTATCTAGAGTGAAACAGGGTTGTGTTTTGCAGGTGCTTATTCCTTTTAACTGTACACCGGCAGTAGCCTTTCTCAGCAGAAATAATGCCCTAATCTTAGCAGAAATCTCACCTTTCCCTTCTGCTTGTCTTTGGAGTCTCCTAAACAAGGAATCAGATGTGACACCTCTCTGTCTTACTGTGAGTGCCACAAATTTTCCTTTGTTTGCTTTAATGCATCAGGTCTTGTGTTTATGGGATTTCATTATAATCTCAGCTTTTCTTTTAATTAAAATGTCTTTAAAACAATCATGAAAACACAGTCTAGGGCAGTTCAAAAGTAGAAGACAGTTACAAATAAATATTTTTATCCTGAGTTAAAAAAGTAAAAAAAAAAATTCCTCCTGAGAAATAACTCACAATCGTTGAACATCTGGGGTTGAGACATTTGTCAAAGAGAAGAACTGTGTTTGCCCAAGGAAGTTTGTGAGTAGCAACTTTAACATGAAACCCAACAAAAGGTGTGTAATTGTGGTGGGATTACTGGCCATCATCACAGATGGCAGGGACAGCAGGAAATGTGTCTGCAAGCAAGGTGGCAAAAGCCCTGGTCTGTTCATGTAGCTTCTCCTGAAAAAAAGATAGAAGTTGGCCTCTCCTGGTATCTCCCTGCTTCTCATGGGCTTTCAGGGCTTGGGCAGGTGCTCAGGTTTTGGTGCAGTGATTTAAAATATTACCATTATTATGCATTCATCTTCTTTTCTAGAAGGATTAGCAAAAATTGTGTGTCCTGGTTCCAGCATATTAGAGTTTAATACTAGTGAGGAAGATGTGACAGAAAACTACTCTGCACTTCTCAGATCAGTGTTATTCACAGTTTGCATTACAATTAAGATGTATGCTGTTAAGATCAGTGCTGAAAGAGCAGTTTATTACTCCTGAGTTCATAAAATATCTTCTTTGGTCCTATAAAAAGCAACAGTATCATGTTATCAGAAGTGCTGTTGACTACAACTGTAATAACTTGTCTTCTATATGTAGACATTTCTCGTTTTTAGGACAGTCTTAAAACATGCAACCTGTTAAAAAAAAAAAAAATTTATTTCCTACTTATTGTACCCTTCAAAGGCTTCTCTGGAAAACACAGGGACATTTGCTTGCCAGAAGTGTGTCTTTCATTAATTGAGTGTCTCTGAGCTGTACCTTCAACACCAAGCTATGAATTATAGCCTGAATAAAAGTGGCTCCAAACTGAACAAAATTGTTAAGAAAAATGCCTGCAGAGATGTAGCAACTGCTGAGGAAAAGATTTAGCTATTGCTTTTCATGGTATTTGCTGCATTGTAACCCAATTCCAAAAGAGAGCAAATGAATAGAATTAAACAAGAGGGAACAATAGGTCATATTAGAACACCATATTAAGACAGTTACAGCAGGGGAATTACATAAACTAACAATGAATTAGTCATCCATAGGCATTTGCAGCAGAAAAACTGAGTTGCCATGGAAGACGCTGATGGTGTTTAAAAACTAAGGAAGTAAGAGTCTGACAGTGTGGGTGCATCTCCATTAGAGTTACTGGTGGTCAAAAGATACGTCAGGGCTGAAGCAGGCATAATCTAGACCTCTTTGTTATTTACAAACCATCCTTTTGTTTTAATGCTATTAAGGCCTAATATGTTTCTTAGACAGACAATGTTAAAGAATTCAGATTTACAGAGCTGAAAAATTATCCGGAGAAAAGTAACGTTGTTAGAAGAAAAACTCAAAAAAGACTTCTCTATATTGATGCTAAACAAACAGTGGTGCTGACCATTAACAAACTGATGGCAAGGAAAGGAATTTGAAGGAAGCCTCTTTTCCATATCTCTGTTGTTTTCGTTATTTTTCCACTCAGCAGGATGCTTTTGACTCATTCCCCTGAGTAGGACTAATCATTAAGACAATTAGAGCATGAGACTTTTCCCCCAAAAAATGACACTGGATAGTTTTTGTTCCTTTAGCTGTGGGATTCCAACGTACCAAGTTTGCTGATCTGATAATCCGGAGTGTTTCTTCTTTTGTCTTTTTACCACACACTTTCACACTTGTATTTTCAGTGGAAACACAAGCCATTTTGTTTTATAAGCCCCTGCCAAAAATAATTAGACCTCTTTCTCTAAGGGTCAGCCATAACTAGCGCTGATACTGTCAAAGATGCTGATCTTTGGATGCCCCAGCAAGTTTCACTAAAAAGATCAAGTCGCGCAGCAAAGAGAACTGCCAGTATTAATAGTTCAGTTTCTTGTCCTCAAACACAAGTGATACCATTCCCCAGGTGCTCCCCAGCACAACATAAAAACAGAGCAATTGGCAGAGGCGTAGCAAAGCAAGAGAGCTGCTCTGGGGAGAGGCGGGAAGAGATGCTGGTAATGACTAGCCAACAGCACTGCAGATCAAGAAGACATTTCAGTACCAAAAGGATGCGTTAATTCCTGGACTCTCTGATGTTCACAATTACAGATGGCTGTTCCTCCTTGGTACTTTAACTATCCTAACAGCACTATGATGTTTTGTCCAACATAAAGCTATAAGTCACCCTTGAAGCTGAGAGTAAGCTCACAGGTAGTGCAGCCAGAGGCTAGTTCAGAAGTTTTTTCCTGCCACAAAGATTTATGTCAGTATATGTTCCTTACCTTTACGGCCATGGACTTCAGAAAGACAAATGAAAGCAGTACTATTAGTTCCCCTCTTCTAAATAGTAATAACGGACCAGTCCAGGAAAACAGGGGGAAGTTGCAGTGCAGAGAAGTCCAATGGCATATGTTGAGTCCCCAGCTAGCTGGCTTTAACAGCTGGGCTGCACTGCTGATCAGTGGGTTTTCTTCTTTTCACAGGTACTTCATGTCTGTTCTCCTGTGTCCTGAAAACTAACATCCAGTTTCAAGTATTTGACAGGCATTTTTTGTCATAACTTATTTGCTTAGGTTCTCCAGAGTGTTTAAGATTTTGAGTTTTCTGATACGCATTTTCAAAAATTACCTGACTCTTTTATTAGTTTTTCATTATGACTCACCGTATGACTCAAGCCAAAATACCACTGTCCTTGACCAGGCCCAACTTCAAGGGGTCCATAAACCACCAAAGACCTTGAAAGTTCAAGAGAAAAGACCAAGTGTTTTTATGTTTTTTTTCCAGGTTACTGTTTCAGAGTATCAAGCCAATAAACAGCTATTATCTAATTCTGCAAAGCCAGGCTTCCTACTTCATGTTGATTTCTAAAATACTTTCATCTCAAACTTCCTGTTTCACAGCATGATCTCAAACTTCCTCTTTCACAGAATGTAGGTAGAAGAGAATGCATGGGTAAGAAAGTAAAACGAATACCGTTCACCTTCAAACCAAACCAGATCCTCACCAACATGTCTAGTGTGATCTCTGTGTGAAAATTCCCTGGATACACTTTGGCCATTTTTCTCTCGATTTGAAACTGAACTACAAAAATTTTTAAATACTAAGTAGGCTAATGTACCTCTGTACATGCAGCTGGGATTTAAGGTGACACAGATGATGGTGGCATATTGCAAAGGGCCGTGATTCACATTTCATGATAACAATGATAGCAGTATGTAAAGGCTCCCACCCCAAATTCACCTACAACATAACCTTAGAGCGAACAGTGAATGTAATGCCAATGACAAGTAAACACACACATCTCCCTCACCAAAGTAACTTCAAAAAACCGAAGTCCTTGTTGAGGAGGGTGAAGACCAATAGACCATAACCTGTCCACTTTCAGGGACAATGAAAGCTTCAGCTTACTAAAGCAAAAGGCCTTTCTGACCTACACTTGAGGAAACAAACGCAATAAACTACACTAAAGCAGGCACTATCCACAAAGCAAAAAGAACAAACTGAGATATTTTATTCTTCTTGAGAAAAAGACCAAAACTATAGATCCATAAGAGAACAACATCCTGGCACAAAATATAAGAAAGGAAACTAGAATACGTTTAAGGAAAATGGACCTAAAATCAATTTGAAAATTGCAATCTGAAAGAAACAAGCAAGCAAAAATTGCAATATTGACCTTGAGCTACAGATAAACCGTCCTATAAAGAGAAACTAAGCTCCCCAAACATCTGCCTACATAGTACCTATATTATTCTTCTGCATAAATAAAAGCTCTACATCTGTTCCTTCTGTACCCACGTCATGGTTTCAGGAAATGCATCGTATTTAATAAAACGGCTATCGTTTGTCTATGTCTTGCCTGTGTTAAATAACACGGGACAGCTAAACTGTTTTCTGTGCAATCTTCTGCATAGTTCTCTGTATGATACATGGATTGTTGTAATTATTTGCTAGCCAGGTTACTAAACATTATATGGCATTCAGAAAAATAAAATGCTGCAAACTTTGCAATAAATATTGGAAAGAAAAAGTTGTTTAAAGCTTCAATGTTTTGCCATTGAAAAAACACAAAAAAAAAGAAAAAAAATGTGCCTCTGCATGGAGGAACATGATCTATTCTATTACAGCCATGCTGAGAAAAACAAAAGTGAAAAGTAGTGGAGATATACATCATCATTTTNGATAGAAAGCTTTAATTAAGAGAGACAAAAGGTCACCACACATGGGAGCATGGTCAGGAGAGCCTTCTTAGTGTCCAGAGTAATGTCTAAAAGTTAGATAGACTAATTTCAAAGCAGTCAACAGTTATGCTGTATTATTAACACAAATACTGAACTGCTTGAGATGCAGAAATAGAAAATACCTCTGAAAAATAGAGGCAGGTAAAAAAAAAATACTGTCTTTTTATCGGGACCTTTTTTTCTTTTATAAATGTCTACTATAAGTAACTATCTTATAATGTCAGTTTAAGAAACAATGGCAACTCTGAGGTATGGAAGCTGAACTCCCAGTAACAGTGAAATTAAAATATGACACCAGATTTTTTTATCTGGGAGGTAGGTCTCATGGGACTTGGCGTTAGGAAAGCATGTGCGGTTGAGACAGCATTAGACCATGAATATAGCTTTCCATACGTACTTAAATCTTGAAGTCAGTGGATCTAATCAGAAGCATTAGTGTTCAAAATCACTACTGCAAATCACCACCAGGAGCAAAAGTATCGATTCTGCCTGCACCTGCAAAGAGATTTTTCATCATTCCGTGTCTGGACACCATTTTCAGAAGCAAGTACAAAATCAGCCTCCTAGAAGATGAATTATATGTGAAAAGAGGTCAGAATTGAAAATGAAAAGCATGGTCATTTACAGTTAAAAATCTGAAGAAAGTTTAAATTTAATTTGCATTTGTAAATGGACTACTTCTATTCCCTTGGTTCCCTTGCTATTCATCTTCTGAAGACGTCTCTGAATACAAACCTAACTGAATGTTTCTCTTGACCTTCATAACTCGTCAATAAAGTAAGACACTTTCACAGACACAGCAGAACACCCCGTCCTGCCAAAAGAAAATCCCAAGTAAATTAAAGGATTGAAAATCTGGCTCCAAGCCAGAGACAAAACCCTCATTTACCACAATTAGACAAAAACTCACTCCATCTGAAGAGAGATTACTCAATTGCACAGCATCCATCAAGCCACTGCATGCTTTACCTACATAGTGTTAAATGTGTTAAGACATCCTTTTAGGTTTTATGTGGTTTCTGGCGTTATTGAAGGTATATCCACAGTTACTGAGAAATGGGGAGGAAGTGGTTTGTGTCTGCTACAAGGTCCTCCATGACACAGCAAGGCTTGCTGAAGAAGTGACAGTGTCACAAGTCCGGTACCAGCTACTCACCAGAAGCCTATATGAATCACACAATGTGTTGTAGCAATTAAGTACCTGAAAGTCAAGATAACTCGTAACTTTATGGTGCACAGCCAGTGGACCTGCAGCCCATTCCTGATTTTTGTTCCTTTAGCAAAAAAAACAAGTAGATTTTCAAATACACCAAAGAACCACTCACCCCATTTCTCCTACAACTTAACAGGAATCTGGACAAACTGAAAAGATTCAAATGTCCAGATATCTACACCCATTCAGCAGTTTTGAAGTTCCCAGCAAAAATGTTTGGAAAAGATACCTGGAAAAGCTACTATCTTCTTCTATGTTGTGTGTTTAGGATATATCTTTGTTCTCAAAAGTTGATACTTTTGCTAAGATTTATGCCTACTTAAATTCAGCCGCAGAATCTTTTGAAATATGTATCTACCAGCTTGATACCAGTGCCTTAATCTTCAGCAAAAGATCCAATCACCTCTTGGAAGAGTATTGTGGTTTTTGAAAAAAATATGAATCAACTGAGAGTTTACAAATTCAACCTTACCAAAAATATTCTCTTTATCTGGAAAATACTCCCTAAATAAACTTCATTGTGTTTTGTTTTGTTTTGTTTTTAATTCAAACTGTATAATAAAAGGAATCTCAAAAAGGTTTGATCATCAGCTATAGTAATTTCACCATGTACTCATTTCCACTGTAATCTTCAGTGCACTGTTACTAGAAAGGTATCACATCTCTACTAAAGAAAATTTGCATTTCATTAATATTCCACCTTATCTTCATTACTCTACTAAAGCATTGCTACTGTTTAGAAAGATGCATAGTGAAATGTGTACAAAGAGGGCCAAAAAATCTGTTTTAAAAGTGAATGCAAAAGTGTTGCCCATTAGAGTACACACACATACTGAAACTTTCAGCTGTGCAATTTACCAGATGTCAAGGGAGAAATTTTATTTCCAAATATTCACTGAAGCATTCCAAAATGCCAAACCACTTTCCAATGCAATTTAGGCTGGACGACAACAATAGCTTCTGGGGCTGTTCTTGTGTCAGTGAAAGTCAATGCAAGTTTTGCCACTGACTTCAGTACAGAAACACACTCTGATCTAAATCAGAATTTTGGATACTTCCAAAACCCTATCAGATAACCAATTTTGTCCAAAATGTTTAAGATCAACTTGCTCATGGTTTCTGACACAACACAATCAATGCACCTAGCAAAAAACATCAGTTAAAACCTCCCTAATCACATGTAGGGCTCAGCAAAACACTTCGGTAAGAAGCAAAAGGACAGGAGTTCTCTCTGATTAAGTTTAAACATGTGCAACCTTCAGGGGACCAGTGGCAACAACCAGCTGTCATAAATAAATGACCACTGCTCATAAATTTCTGCTCTTGGCCAGTGATGCACAGAGACCAGATCCTGCCAAAGGTCCCCAAGGGCTCTGCCTCGCTGCTGGCTGAAGCAGCTGTGGCAAAGCCTTTGATTTCAGGACTGCAGATCAAACAACAGGCTCTGCAGTGTTAATCTCCACCATCTCCAGGAAAGCATTTGTTGAAAACTAGCAATAAGGTGATACCACTACTATTCTCCCACCACTAACAGAAATAAAAACTCATCAGCACATCATGAAACAATGCCCCTTCGACAGCACAATCCTTCTCTACACAGCTTGCTCTCCCTCAACTCAAAAACACTAGCAAAAGGTGGCAGTAATGTAGAAAGAGGCCCAAAGAGGCCAGCAGAAATTGCCAATGCTTCACTTTCATACACCAAGTGGAAGAAGCCACCTGCCTCTAGGATGAAGGAAGCAACATGTGCCAGTAAGATATCCTGCAGGAACCACAAGGTTTATTTTATACCAGTCATTTGTTCCCAGAATATGCAGTATTGGATTCTTAAGCACCAATGCTTGAGAGCAGCTGGTCATAAAACTCTGCACTTCAAAATAATTAACAAAAAAATAACTATAAACATAAACGCCGCTTTTAAAAACAATACAGAAAAATTCTAACTGCGAGCTGATTCTATGAAAATGTGTTTGATGGCAGATGATGTTCACTGATGTGAATCAAAATGTATTTGCTGTGTGGGGTTGGTTTGTTTCCCATGGTTATGCATGTTCCGATATAGAAGGAGTACAGTAGAATTAACTGTTCTCCATCAGTCTCATACAGTGAACTGGCAAACATGAAAGCTGAGAAGAAAGAAGAATGCAGTCTCCATGTATGTGGCCTGCCCTCACAAGAAATACTGAATGGTTTGGACAGCTGTAACAAAACCTAATTTGAGTTCCTATTCACCTGTTATGAATCAGACTCCCTCCCTCTGCTCAGCTCCCAAATGCTCTGTCACACAAAGAAACTGCAAACACGTATATACAGATAACCACTAAAAAACTGACAGCAATTTTTGTCAGAAAGCAGGGGATTATAAATTAATTTTGACTGTTGCCATAAATGACTTGATAACATGACAAGAAAAAGATGCAGCACTATGTAGAGACTGGGGCTTTTAAAATGTTCATTTTAAAACCTATGTCTTTAAAACAATCAATATTAGGGAAATATTGTCAGAATGCTATAGAAAATATACAGACTGATTTACACTGATGATTTCAGGTTTTTACTTCATCAGGAATTTAGCTTGGCTAAATGCCTGAGAAGCCTAGTGTATGCAGAAAAGCAGACATCTTTGTCAGAGTTTGACATTTTCGGATGTTCCTCACACATCCCTGAAGTGGCTGCTTCTTCCCTGCAAGTGAGAAAATCCCTTTGAAACACAGAGGTACCATAGTATGCCACTGATGCAATACTTCCCAAATTCCTTCTGAGTCACCTGCTGACAATCTCCTGCATAAACATGCATGATGTGGGGCTGACAGCTTGTACAGTTTCAACTTTCCCTTTCATTTCCCCAGAGCATGCACACATTTTTCAAGATAGCATGTGAAAGTTTTTCTGAGTCATAAATCGCTAGTCAGAGACCTTAGCTTGGATGCTGGTTTTGGAGCAATTGCTACCTTTTCTCAATGGCTATAGGACCATCACATACGGAGTGAGCTACAAAGCAGTCAGGGTTTCTGTCTATCCTACAGAACACACTGCTATATTTAGCTAACTGTCTAATTTTGAATCTAAAACTTTGTTAAATCAGAATAGAATTTACAATAGTTGAACATTTATAGTTTTTCTTAAAACATCATGCAAGTGTGCTTATAATGTACATTAGTGAGCTCATGCATGAACTGCTAGATTAAGAATAGGCCTCCAGGGAAAATTCTGGAGACTATTTGTCTATACAACAATAGATTTGTCTTCCATAGTGTGTGCTATCCATTGATAAACTGATATAACAGTTTACTGAACTATTTTAAGAATGAAAGTGCTGGTGTGCATGACTCACATTTTATTAAGATAATGACTGTGATGCACTCTATTTAGATACACATCTCGATGCTGAAGATGATCTTGGCATGACAGCAGCAATATACCTATGCTATTCCAGAGCATTACACAATCATAGAACAGAAACCTATTTGTGGACAAAAGAAACACTTGTAATCAAACAAATAATTACAACTGCTACCAGAATGCAATCAAAACACATTACTTATAAGCACCAGACTGCAGCCCTTATGCAAATTATAGATACATATATAAAGGAGGTGAATGGTTTCCAGGTTGTCTGAAAATAATTATTTAATCTGTGTTTGTTGATATTCTTTCCCCTGCAAAGACTTAAATCATCCCATTTCATATTTAGTTGCATTATGAATTGCATCTTGCAAAGCAGATATTCTGATGTGATTAATCACCAGTGCTATTTTGGAAGAAAGCTATCCACTCGCAATTATTGCTGGTGCTGGCAATGCACGTGGAAGCACCTGGGCAGTGAGACTAGCACATGAGGAAAACAGTTCTGCTCACCATCCTCACAGGAGTCTCCCAGTCAAAACATTGAAGATAGAAGTGTGTGTGTGCACGAGAAAGAAAGGTCATGCAACCTTGTTATTTCTAGCATATAAATTCAAAGAGCAGTAAATTAAGCTGGGGAGGAGGGGGGAAGTTGCAGCCACCCTGTCAAGACAAGGTGCCAGTCACAGCATAGGCTCTACAGGCACCAGAGGCAATATCAAAACTCCCATCTGCTTCAACAGCACAGGACTGGGCTCCAGGAAACCAGGATAGGCGCACACTGCACTTTGAAGGAGCCCTTTAGCACCTCAAAAATTTGGCTGTTAGGATGAGTCTCTCTGTGTTAAAAAAGAATGACTAACGGGCAGACTGGGAGCATGGCAAAATCCAGCCTGCAGAAGCCAAATAGGAGCACAACCCTCTGACTTGGCAGACCAAGCTAGTGATAGGCAGCTAAATCCCTGCAAGCAACATGAAAAAAGAGAAAACCCCCACAATTCAAGCAGCTGTTGAGGCAGAAACACAGATGAAATCCCAAAAGGGTCACCCAGGCAGGGTGTTTGATCAGGATCAACATCCAGACCTTCAGCAGTGTGCTTATCGCAATAAGTACTATCCAAGAAATACAAAGAAATAATTTCAGATTCTCCTAACTGGGGTGGATTGCTTTCAGATTACAAAACCAGAACCCTGTTCCTACCTATATCATGCTCTAAACATAGGTTTTATACAGCTTTAAATATGTATATATGAGAATGAAAGAGAAATACATTCAGCCTATACAGCTTCAATTCAACTACGCATGCAGAGTACACAAACTCTAAACAGTTATTTCCATAGTGGCACATCTTTTCTTTTTAAGAGATACATTAATCAATTTTAGCTAGCCTCAAACTGATGTTTATAGATAAAACCATTTAAAACGGCCTATTGATGCAGTTTATTTTCAGTAGTGCTGGGAAAAGCTACAAACCATAAGCATGAAAGAGAGTCAAGTATTTAAAGAAGGTTTCTAGTTTGCTCCTTCCCCTGAATTTCAGCGCAGTTGTGAAAGCGACAGTGGAGTCATGTCACTATTCAAAGAGTGAGATAACAAGTTTGATGTTTAGAATAAACTTTTTTATTCCTTTGCTATCCACTTGATTAGAAACATCTGCATGTCAGGGAGAAACGTGACTCTAGATAGAGCTGCTAACCAACCCAAAATGAGTTAGCACACAAATCCAGGGGCTGGATGACTACAGAGGAGGCCTGTAACATCTCCCAGAATTGCCTGACTGCAAGCTACTGAAGACAAAAATAGACTCCTTGGTGCAGACACGGTGCAAATCAACTATTTTTAACTCAGGTCTTCCAGTGCATTTTTAAGTTGCTTACATTTAGGAGCAATCTCTTAAGCATCTACAGGCAGTTTGACTTGACGAATAGGCGTGAAAAATACGTTTCACGTTCTGCATATCACATGCATATTCTATAAAAATAAAGTTTAATTTCTCATTAGATTAAATGCATTTTAGACACCCTGGTGAGTCCATTTAAACAATTTTTCATTAGTACAAACGTATTTGTGGAAAACAAATTTGTGCCTACATAAATATAATTAAGCCATTACTAATCTTACAATACTGCTTTGTAGCAATCTCAAGAAATGAAAAAACAGTTAAAGTTCCTGCCTGTGGTCAACACCCTCCCCCCCCGCCCCCAGCTTGCCAGCTGGTCATACCTTCAGCTGTGTAAGGAAACAGCCATCTATAAAACTAGCATACATGACTGCAAAGCTGGCCCATTCAAATACACTGGATACTTAACTTCTTCCCATTATAACTGCTGCTTGGAGACAGTAAAACACATTGCAATAGGGGATGGGGTACTTGTAATAAGAACATCTGGGATGCACAGCAAGCGTGACTGAACAAGCATGCAGCTATTCCTTATATCAGGGCCCACTTGTGCCAGCTGTGGACCAGTGCACTCCTGGCCCTTTTGCAGCTGCAGTGTGGGAAGCATTTTATAGCCCTGCAGAATTTATGGGAGGACACAGGGGTCCAGCATGAGCAATAAGTAGCCTTACATTGAGTGCCCCACTTTGTCTTCTACACAGAGCTGAGGAAAGCCAGTTGAATGCCAAAAGATGATCTCTGCTGAGGCTTTGTCTCCCAATGGATCTGCGTCCAGGGGTTTCTACATAGATGTTGTATAATTCTTCTCATTAGTCACATGAGCAGTTCAGCATGGAAGCCCCTAGGATTATTCGCATGATTAATCATGCCAACAGAACACCTACAAACCTAAACCTTCACGAATGACGGCTCTGCCTTCAAAACAGTGGAGAAAATTTATGTCCATAGCAAGGTCTATTTAAAGCCAGCAGAAGCACTTGCACAAGCAGAGAAAACAGAGAAGGAAAAGTTATGAATGTGAGACAGCTCATGACTTTCTTGAATTGCTCTTTTTTCTTCTCCCATAGTCTCAAGAGAAGCAACCAACACCTCAGTGGGCACAGGAGCAACATTTTCTTCAGAATAAACTCAAGCAAAACGACCTATTCTCATCTCAGAAACAAATTTATAAGTTGGTCTAGTAGCATTAATCAGAAAAGCAGAGGCCGAACTCAACAAGCATCAGATATGACCTACAAGCTGGGACACAACACCAAGTGAAACACAATGAACCACAAAGGAGTTTGGGTAGGTATCGTAGGGACTGGAGATTTTAGTAGCTGGGACTCTCCCAAGTCCAAGATTTTCACAGGGTCCCATTTAGACAGGCCTGAATGCCTGTGCCAGCTTTCATTCTGTAGACAGGATATTCACATTTAGAAATACACTTTGCCAGCTTCTGTGCAGCTGAGGAATAGTCCGCGCCCGTGGCTAACCTGTCTGTTTATAAATAACCTCATGATCACACAGTTTAACACCTCTCAGCCTTTGTCTGGTAGCCTGTGGTAAACTACTGATTACCTTTCAAACAGGCAGATTCCTTTCAACTTAAAAACCAAAACAAAACCAAACAAGTGCTATACATCTAAAGCACAATGCTTGCAGAGTTCAGTTCCCACTAAGTCCCAGTGAATATCTAGGTGCTAAGACCTGTGGACAACTGAATGCAAAAGCATGGCTTCCTCACACCTACACACACACAGAGCAGCTCAGAGAAGTGATTTTTTTTTAAGATTCAAAGATGAACACAATACCAAAAATGCAACAGTGCAGTTCATTATTTATGCAAACGAAGAACATTTCTTGTAAGAAATGTTGCAGAATAACAAAGGAGGAGAATGTTTAGCTGCTGCAGGAAAGAGAAGCTGAACATTGGCTGCAAGAAGCAAAGGCTTCAAAAGAAGTGTATAGCTACTACTTCTTTTACATTCAGAGAAGTTTCCAATGTAAGAAATGGATTTACTCCCAGGAGTAAGGACGTATTGTTCCCTAACAATCAGCGTTAGTCACGATATGACTCGAGATTAAGATGCGAGAATAAAGCTGCTAAGCTTCAGACGACCTCGAATTCATTTAAGATAATGCACAGCAAAACCAGAGTCTATGTTTTCATTTACAAAACAGCAGGGTGCCATGGAGCTACTTTATTTTGTCTGTTGCAAGCAGATGTTGAGCAGATACTGCCTAGAAATGCAAACTGAAAACCCCAGCCAGTTCTGGACGGCTACCCCGAGTAGTGTTTTTGTTACCCTATGTTCTAGACGGTTACTCATGGTCTCATCTGACAGCAGCTTTCTCCGATGACCGGATCACAAACCCTGCAAGGCTCGGCCAGATACCTTCATCCCGAGCCCAGCGACCATCCTGATTCCGCCAAGACAGCACCGGTACTACACTGCAAGGCAGGAGCCAGGGAAGAAACCCCTCCTTCCCTGCGCGCCTCCCCGCGCCGCCCGGCGCGCCTTCAGACCCGCCGCGGAG
>VZSZ01001100.1:28050-64320 GCA_013398815.1 Ibidorhyncha struthersii
GTATCTTCCAGTCTCCTGTGAGTGCCCTATATTGGCAATGAGGGTCTTCCGCCTTAGGTGCACCTCCAAGAAGAGTCTGTCTCAGTGCCCTGCCATGAAGGCGCTGATGACAGCCAGAAGAGCTCCCTTTCACTGCCTTCTTCCCAAGCTGAACAAAAGCACTTCTTGCTGCGTCTCCTGCCATGTGCACCCACCCCTGCATCTCAATAGCCTCCACTGGACTTTCTCCATGAAGTTTGTCTTAAGATGATCTGGGGAGCCCAATCTCAACCTGGCATTTGCCAATACTCAACTACAGAAGGTTCCCATCAGCCCATTTCTCTGGCTTTTCAAGGCACCTCTGAAGAGCAGCCCTCTTCTCTAGCATATCCGCCATTCTCCTCAGTCTGGGAGCAAACTTGCCAGGAACACACTCTATCCTATTCTCCAGGTCATTAGTAAAGACATTACACAGTCTTGGCCTCAGTATCAGTATTTCAGAGGGACACCAGTAGTAACCAGCCACAAGCTAGACTGCGTTGCTGATTAAAACACTTTGAACCCCAAGCTTTAGACAATTTTCCATGCATCTTCTAGTCCACTTACCCAATGCATATCTTTCCCATAACCCGGCCCACTTGCCAGTTCTTACTGTATGTAAAGGCAAATCTAAAATCTGCAGTGCATGTGGACAACTTTGGCCAGTGGCACGCTATAATCAGGTATATGGGTATCTGAACTCAGAGTACAAGAAGTAACCTCCTGCCTCTTCCTCACTACATGCACTTCAGCATCAGGCTCCTGAATGAGCCCTTAGCAATGAATAAGAACGGAAAAAACAAAGAATAATTTTCAAAATTTTTTGCAGAGAATACTGATTACTTCAATGCATCCCTAATTTGAGCAGAGCCTAACAAAGAGGTCTGATTTGCACTGAAATCTGTAACTGGAGCTCAGATATTTCTAGACAGCACAGCTTGCAGATAATTTTTGGCTTGCTGAAAAGTGACGCCTTGAAAACTTCCCTTTGTGTCATGTAGTCTCCCCTAGAAAGCAGGCCACCTGAACTGATCACAGGCCAATGACCTAAATCTACCCTTGCTATGTGATCTGACTCAGTGATTTTAATACCCAGTCTGGTGAAGGTTCCCATGTCTNCCAGCCTGGGTTCACTAATTCAAATCAGAGCACTGCTAAGCTTGTGTCACAGTCATCATCTAAGTAATTACTATTCTGGGGAAAAGTCTCAGTTTAGGAAAGCATTTCAGTACATGTTTATGGTTAAACATGTGCTTAAACCTACAGCTATTCAACAAAGCACTACAGCCTGTACTTGAGCATGTGCTTAGACATCTTGCTGATGCAGGGCTTTAGTTCGGAGTGAAAAAAGCAAACCTACGTTTGATCTTGCAGGTATAGTTAACAAAAGCACCCAGAAAAAAATGACAAAAAATAGTTGCATTCGTAGCATGATTACAAAGCTACTTACAGTGAGTTCAATGCCCCCAGCACATCTGTGTAGTAAGAAGCATGAATCATATAAGTGGATATTCCTGTGGCTTTTACAAAATCTCCACATAGCTTCATGCAGATGACAAAATCAAAGCAAATGCTCAGTACAATTTCCAAGGCTTCAGTATGTGTACCTTTCACTCTCTGGTTGACAAGGACGCCACAGCTTTTGTGTCAGCACTAGCGGTACAACTCAGCAAGCCATTCCCTTGATTAGCAATGGTAGGCAGATGACAAGAAACAGGTCCTGACAAAGCCTTTTGCATCTCAAGGGTTTTATGAACAGTTGTCAAGACTTCTGTATCATTAAGTAGATCTACGCTTGTATGCTCAGAACAAGTCTGAAACTGCAGTCCCTGTGTAACTCATGTAAGTGTGTGCTGACAACATGGATCAGACCAACTCCAGACAAACACATGCATCAAAATACTGTCATACTTCCATTTCTAAATATCAGACCTGCTGTGGAGAGTAATGTCTGTGTTGTACAAGTAGCTCTTTGTAATTCATGCCAGCCATCACCAAAGGGTGCTCAGTCCCCCTCACAACAAGCTGTGTCAACACATGCACATCACAGGACTTTCACTCCTTCTGCCTTTTTATAGGATCTGTGGACAATATGCATAGAGGCAACACCGAAAGAGCAGAAGTTGAGCAGGTGTTGAATCTCTCTCCCTGTGAACCTGTGCTTGGTGCCTGCAGCTCTGAATGAGCTGCAGCGGCAGCAGCAGTGGGAATTTTCACCATGCTGTATCCTGACTCAGAGAAGCTGCCTAGGCCTTGTGCAGAGCTGCTTTGTGTGCAAGGGGAAAATACGCTGATTCTTACAGATGCTCAGTGTCTGGAAAAACTGAACAACCTCCCCATTCAGCATCCTTCAGGCTGAAACTTTTATATCCCCACATTAGCAGACCTAGAAAAGACCTAAGTCCCTAAGTCCTAACAATCTGAGTTATTTGACTCTTTTTGGTAACTACTGCATACTCACTGCCATCTTCATCAGCTTATTTGGCTCTCTTGGGATGTTTTAATTTGATGGTATTCAGGAGCAGGAATACTTCACACTTACAAAAAAAAAAAAAGCTGAGGCCTAGTTTCAACAATGTATGATTAATGGCAGGCAGTGTTGGGAGCTGAAATATCTCTGGCACAAAACTCTGGGTTTTTTTCCAGCTGCTTTCACAAAAGTGAAGCAGCCACATCAGTTATCAATTACAACAAAGGTTAAAAGCAGCACAAAGGCAGGGATTTCTTTAGGTTATAGGACTAAATGGCCAGGGTCCATCTGCAGCACACATATGCCATGCTTTCTTTGTTTTAGGTGAGAACACAAAAGTAAACGTTGTAGTTTATGCATGTAGGATTTTTCCTCGGGGGAAAAATCCCCCCGCCCTGCGCTGGGGGAAGCAAAAAGAGGCCAAGTGAAAAAAGGAGAAGAATCCATTGTTCCCTAAAGAAAAATGAGTATTCACACAATGTCACACCAAACCCTGGTGCTAGAGTGATGAAGCAAGAAGCACATGAATTCTGCTTTTTGAACTCTTCTCCTGCAGAATGACAGTAGCAGAGACAGCCATGCTACAGCAAGGAATACCTGGGGGAGGCTGAAGACCAGCCTTGCATGGATGGACTTTGAATTGCTTTTGTTCATTTTTCAGCACATTTTCTAATAGGAAATTCTGAACCAAGTGTTCTGTAAAACCACAGAAGTGATAAGGAGGCGTCCCTTGTAAGCTCAGGCAGCCATGTCAAGATAATCTTTGTTAATAATCATTCTGAGCTCCATTTTAACAGAAGCTTTGGGGGTTTTGGCCAAAATATTTCTTTTGGAAAGCTATCCCAGAATCTTATTTCTCTACCAGTAAGGGGTTCTTCTAACTTCCAGCCTAAATACATACTTAGCACAACAACAACAATTATAACCTGGCTGATAACATTCTTTAACTGAAATAACCCTGTTCTCCCCTGTTCTGGCTTCTCAGTGCTTACGAGCAATTCAGCATTGCCTCTAAGTCTTCATCCTCATGGGGCAAAAAAGACAGTATATTTCAACCTCCTCTTCTAACAAGGACCTTTCTGATAGTTGTTCTACCAGCTTTCCCCACCTTGATTCAGTAACAGTCTGATGGTTTTTGGGACACACACCGTTCCAATCCCAATAGCTGGTGGCTGAGACCCCTCTCTACCCCAATCACTGGCACTGAGACCCTGCTTGATTTGGTGGTTGATACCACAGGCCTGGGGCACCCACACCTCAAGCCTGACTCCAGTTGCTGGCATCAAATCCACCACACCAGTCCCCCCAGTAGCTGGTACTTAGTCCTTGCAGCATCCATGCACACAGGACAGAAAGTGAGACTATGCAGTTAGTTAAGGAAAGATTTAATAAGAAGGTAGGACAGAGTGCAGTAATCAGGTGCCAGGCTCAGTCACACTAATGTACTGACCAGTCCTGGCTTCTTTTAAACTCATAGAATCATAGAATTGTTTTGGTTGGAAGAGACTTTCAAGTCCAACTGTTAACCTAGCACCACCAAGTTACCACTAAATCATGTCCCTCAGCACTACATCTACATGTATTTAAGTACCTCCAGGGATGGTGACTCAATCACTTCCCTGGGCAGTCTGTTCCTGTGCTTAATAACCCTTTCAGTGAAGAAATTTTTCCTAATATCCAACCTAAACCTCTCCTGGTGCAACTTGAGGCCATTTCCTTTTGTCTTATCCCTTGTTACTTGGGAGAAGAGACTGACCCTCACCTCGCTACAACCTCCCTTCAGGTAGTTGACACGCCTTTCTGTCTGCCCTCCCCCCCAGCTTCTTCCTCCCCAAATCCTATCCCACACACATTCCCTCAGCAGCTGGCATAGTCACACTAACCCCTCCAGCATCCTGCATCCTCAGGTTTGCACACTTATTGGTTGCAAAGCCGCAGTTTGCCTGCAGTTTCTTGATAGCCCATCAATTACTGTGATTGACCAGGTTTGTTTCTCATCTTTGTCACCGGTTACATATCTCTGTCATGTTTGTGTCTCTACATGTCTTGTTCATGGCTTCCCTCTTTTCCTTAGTATCCTGTCTGACAAAGTATTTGACTAGGTAATCACTTCACAGCTTCTAACTCCAGACCTCTTACATCCTTCCAAGACCTTGTGCTTCCTTCTTTCTTAGTCTCTAACAAAGGTAAGATAATTTAAAACCAGAAAGTAATTGAGGTATCATGGGAGGTGTTGCCCAGTTGGACAGCAAGATTAGAAGGGATGCAAGTGTGGGAAAGGCCTCAGGACTGCAGCTCCCTGCTGATCTAGCCTGAAAAGACTTAAATCTGGGATTACTGAAATGCCTTATTTCCATGACAAATGTCAAAATAGCTCAATATTTATACATACACTTTGTCACAATTTTGTTGGGTTTTTTACCCTGATCCAGAACAGAAATTTACATTTTTACCCATGACTGTAGTTTGAGTTTTCCAAACAGCTCCAGTTACTTTATTACAAGGAGTAACTAGACCTTTTCATTTTTCATTACATCTTTGGGACTACGAATGACACAAAAAAGGAAGAGACAGAGGCAAAGAGTAAGGAGATAAAGAATATCCCTACAGACTAAAAATCTAACCAAGAGTTTGTCTGAATCATCTTCTTAACAGCAGCTCACCAAGTGTTTGTTATAGTCTGTGTTCTTGCTTTTGAAGGATAATTTTGAGTGGACAATTAATTTGAAATGTTCACTGGAGTTTTCATCAAAACATTAATTTCCTGCAATCCTTTCTAAGAAAAACACCCAGCAGAATGAACTTCATTAGAACTATTACCAAAAGCACCATGTAACAAAAATATTTGCAGAAACTTCTAATTTCTTTGGACCTCATTGTGAAACACAGTAGAGCAGTAACAGGTATAAAATGAATTATGTGTGCACAGAACAGAACCGCAATTGTAAACGTCTTCAAGAGGCTGCATACACCTGCTCCGAAATCACCAACAAGCATTTTGGTTTAGGGTTTTTTCTCCTGTCATTACATACCTTAGCTTTGCCAGAGGCAAAGTTAAAATTATAATGTTCATTGGTGGCATGTGATACGGGCAGAATGATGCTACTGTTTGCCACAAACAGTTAGTCTGACTTAATATGAGCTTTATGGTGACAGTGTTGGTGCTTATGAATGTGGCATTAGAAGATGGGAGAAGACCCAGTAGAAACGCATGTGGAGTCTTAACTCCCTCTGCTGGCTCGATTGCTAACCATTAGTCGACTGCTGCCGCTGAGCTGGCAGAGTCAGCTTGTCCAGCCAACCCCACTTTGTATATGCACAAACATTAAGAGTTTAACCCCAGTGGTAAGTTTGCCTCGGGCGTTTTGGAAAGTGTTGGCACCTGAGGGTTTTGACCACTTGGAGCTGCATGTCTCAGGTGAGGTCCCTCGCAGAGCAACCAGCATTCTCACCCCTGTGTATTTCCATATCCCCTCTGGAAGCCACCCATGAGACAAAAATACGGTAAGTCTCTGGCTCAAAAATTGTCCATTTGTGGAGCCTAGCCCAAGGATTATTCCTTACCTTGGCAAAGACTCCTTATTTGCTTTGTCCAAGATGCAAGGGTTGTTAGTCTAACAGATTACAGAAGAAGATGCAACACTGAGAAACATTTGTCCTTAGGATATTAATTGTGTTTCCCATAGCAGACAGAGAAATGTGGTTTTCAAGTGTAATATTTTACGCTACTGACAGGAACAACCTGATAGTATTTTTATTTTTGCAACAGAAAAACAGACATATGCTCTGCCTTGATAGCTGCTGCAAAACAAATGCTTGGTGGTAAGGATCTAAACTTATCTCCACCTTTTCTGTACACTGATACATCTGTAAGAATATTGTGTCATAGAAATGCAGTTTCCAAAGTATCTGTTCTGTTTTTGAAGTCTCACAGCACTTTGGATCTGGGCATCACTCTGCAAAGGGGTTGAGCTGGAACAGGCAAACATGGAAACTCATGTTTATTTCAAGTCTGAGTCTGAATGTGAAACTGGGGTAGAGCACAATCTTCCAAGATGGGCCTCAGGGTGCAGCATATATTGTAGTGGCACTAAAATAAAAAAATACTTCTCTCATTAATTTTGCTAGAGACAGAAATCTCTGCATATCATCAAACAATGAACCCAAGAGACTGCAAAAAGACCCTCCATCTCAAATTGTGACAACGGTAAATGTTTTCTTCTCCCTGTGCAACTGACTACAGCTAGAGCTGATCCCCTTATTCATTTCCCTGTGGAAAGAGGAAAAGAGCTGTTTCACACCTTTAACCCATACCCAGGAGTTGCTCATATATTGTATGTTGTTAGTGCTGAATTGAACTTGGACAAGGTGGATGACTCTTTGAAAAAAACACAAATCTTTGGAGGCTGCCAACCTTACGACTTTGGTTTCCCATTGAGCAGCTTCAGCAAGAGGAGAGGCGGAAAGGACAAGACTCTTCTAAGAAAAAAGAGGCATTTTCTACCAGTTTCAGCAACAGCAGACAAATTTCCTGTGACTAGGCAACAGACAAATAAGGAAAGAAACACACTTAACCTGGGTTATTAGTAAACTGAGGGAGCAACTGGAAAAGCAGCCTGCCATGCTTATTCCTATGTTGGGTATAAAATAGTTACAGGAACGAAAAACTGGATCTTTTTTGCCTGAATCTGGTACTTAAGTGTTACCATTTTGAGAAAATCTGGCCTATTTACTTGCGTTTAGACCAGCTTGTACAAGATAATTTTTCAAAGCCTGTTAGTGGTGTTGGGTTTTTTTTCTAAAACCTTCTTGGCAATTAAACTGTGTGTGGCTTTCTATACAGCAGGATTTGGATTCACTGCCTGCCAGTATGCACATTTGACTACAAGGTAGTTTCCCTCTGACTTCCTTCAAGCGGAGAAACGCACCCATGCAGTTAGCCTTTATGTTGTTGTAGTATCACTTACTTTTTTCATGCATAAAGAGCCTAAATTTAAATAAAAGTGCAAGTACCTGAGAAACAAGTAAGAACTGATTTTAAGTTACATTAAAATCTCTCACTGCAGGCAAGATGTAGAAATATTCTTGTATAAGTGAGAATCAGGCACATACTTTGAATGTGACGCAACATTGGTTTATAATGGGGCTGAGATTGCTCATAAAGCAACAGGAGTCAAATTCACTGCTGGGCAAGGTTCTTGCATGCATCAGCAAAGACTTGCATCGGGCCCCTAAGGACTTCAGTGGGACTGAGTTAGAGCTGTGTGCTCATGTGGTTCTATGCAGAGCTCTGAATCTTGTACGATTCTTGAGAAAACTATTATATTCTTGAAAAAAATGTGTTATACACTAGTGAAAGATCTGTGTCATCTGTGATTGTCATGCATGTCAGCTCCTGTTTCTGTATCCATTGCCTATGTTCACAGAGCATATGACTCTGTCACTCTGTTTTTCTGCCTCCCTGGAGGCTCAGCTAAAAAATGTTTAGTCTCAGCTAATTCCATTTCTTGACTTACACAAGAAGATTCTTAAAAGAAATAGCACAATGCTTTTTTTCCCAGACTGTTTTTTAGTATGGGCCTAGAGTTATGAACTTCCAAGTGCTGCTTCCAATCCTTGTGCTTGTCTTCTGTTGGAAGATGGGTGCAATAATAATAGTAAGAGAACCATAGCTCCTTTATCAGCCTGCTACATGAATCAGCTATTTAATATCTGAAAAGCACTTTTAGCCATAATAAACTACAAAGGATTCTGATTTGTATGTGTTCCTCTTATTCTCTAAGTAAGAAGACTAAGTGTCCTTCTCAAACAGGACAAGAATGCATGTTTAAGGACAAAAAACAGTAATGTAGGCTGATCAGCCTACCAGTATGCAAAAGTGGGGCATGATCAAAATCTGACTGTGTTTGTAGTATATCATGAAATTATACATAAGTTTACATACCTTTTTTTTTTTTTTTTAACAGATGAACTAACTAAAGGGTTAGGCAGTAGCAAAACTTAAGTGTCTGCTTAGTGGAAGTCCATGAGTTGAAATGTTGCACTTCTTTAGTACCAAGAGTTCAAAGCCAGACACTCCTGCAACAAGATAGCTCATGCTGTTGATGAAGCGAGAAAAGAGCCAAAGACAGGACATGGGATGAGCAGGTGAATACTGCTGCTTTTTTCTCTTTTTTTTTTCCCAAATGAAAAAGATGTGTGAAGAAGTGACAACTTTTAGAGACAGGTGAGATGAGTAGGTAGGGAAGCATGTAGAACTGTTCTTTTACAGCAGCTAGCAGAAGGAAAAGTGTGCTAGGCTATAAAACTCCCTTGGCAGCATGCTTGCAAACCAGTGCGTTTTTTTCTGAACACATCATTTTGTACCACACACTGGACTTAGAGCTCTACCACACTGATGATCCAACCCACAGCTATGCTGCACCAACCAGCAATCTCCATCAGCTGAAGAGTACCCACACTGCATGCTCTGAACTAGCAGCAAGGGGTCATTTGCTTCCTCCACGTGCTGAGTCCAGTTGGGGTGCAGGTAATTTTCTTCACAGCAGTCCAAATGGTGCTGTGGTTTAGATTTGTGATGAAAATAGAGTTAATAATAAAAACACCAATGTTTTAGATATTGCTGAAGAGAGCTTGCTCATCATCTGTGTTTCTTACTCCTTCAGGGAGTAGTCTAGGGATGGGCAAGAGGTTGGGAGGGGACAGCTGACCCGAATTGACCAAAGAGATATTCCATGTACCATCATGATTAGCAATAAAACTGGGGGAGTAGAGTTTTGTCCTAAGTAGCCATTACTTGGAGATGGGCTGTGCATCAACCTGCTGGTGGGAGGTGGTGAGTGATTGCCTTTACATCCCTTGCTTTTTTCCTATTTTTTTCCTTTACTTATTAAACTGTCTTTGCCTTGACCCATAATTACTTTTGGGTTTTTTTTTTCACTTTTCCCTTCCTGATCCTCTCCCCCATCCCACTGGGAGGTTGGAGTGAGTGAGTGACTGTGAGGGAGCTTAGCTGATGGCTGGGATCAACCCACCACACCACAAAAGCAGGACAAGGATAAGTATTTGCTCAGAGAATCTCAATGGGCTTTTTGTTGGTCCAGGAGGGTGCTTGGAGAGAAATTGCATTACATTCAGACTCTTTTTCATTTTTTCTGGCATGAAAGGGGATGTTACAGCCATGCCTACTCTTCCAGCTGATTGGACTTATCTTCAGTCAGGTCATAAAGGGCTTCATCATCTCCTCCTGTTGTAACCAGACTTACACCAGGTCTCTTTCTGGTTAGAATTTTCTTGTTACTCTCAAAGAAAGTTTCAAAAAGCTGTCCCAGTGCTGACACACTTGTCCCACAGCAGACACATTGTAGCTCTTCAACAGGACAAGGTTGCAGGTGTCACCCAGGCTCAAAAACACTTGTCCTTGGAAGGTAAATCCAGCCACAAGACAGCACAAGATAAAAAGTGAGCACACTCAGTAGAACAACCCACCTGCTTTCTTCATTTCCAGCACTCCACAGAGATGTACAGAGGTTTTAAAGGGAAAATCACGCTTTTACAGCATCCTTACTAAGCCAAATTGACGTTCAGAAATAAATTAACTACAGATGCCACAGAAAAAGGCTGCAGAAGTCATGTCCTGCTTGATTTGGAAAACCTAATTGATAAGGTACTAAGTATAATTATATTTACTTCTTCCCACGGAAACAATAGCAAGAAAGCTATATACAATGAAATGCAGCATTTAGATAAAAATCTCTAACATTAATCATTCTTCATCATGCTGTGTTCAACTATACTTGATCTTATTTCCTGTGCAGTGTTTTGTTTTGCCCTTTAACACCATGAACAAATAAAGTACTTCTGTAACAAGAAACAATTTACCAGAAAAGCAATTGCTTTGAAAGCATTCTTTTTGACCAAGACTACTTGTGTCTGTCTTCTCCCATCCCATTTTGCCTTCTTTTATTTTCTCACATGACACAAAAGGTTGGTGTTCAGCCAGCAGATTTATTGGTGGAAGTGAACTGACATGATTGCCTTTCTGTGTAGGTGAGAGCCAGGACCGAGAGTACTTACTCTGATCCTGTGCATCACAAGGAGTGAAGAGTGCCACCAGTTTCTGCAAATCTATCCATGTCCCTGAGGTGGTGAGTTATGGAGATGTCTGATTGCAGAGAAGTTTCATGTGCCTCCATCAAGCACCCCAGAGGTCCATCCACTTGCTGGTGATTTGGGAAACAAGAAGGCTCTGGTAGGTTACTGGTTGTATTTCTACAAGATGCTGCTTATTGCTAACTAGCATGCAAACACCCTGCTCTGGCGGAAGAGAAGCAAGACATTATCAAGCCAATGTTTGTGTCCCACCATGCTTTAGCTGGGGAGCTGCACTAAAAGCCTTTCTTTAGGAGATACAGAGGGAATTTGTTGTCATCACAGCAGTATACCATGGCAGGAGGAGGTACAATATATACACCACCATCACTGAGACACATAAAAGTCCTGCAAACACAACAGAAGGGACACTTTAATACTACAGTACACAGGGGAGCTTTAGGAATCTAAACATGATCTCAGTGCATGGAAAGCAAGAAGAAGAGATGTGTAGATTTGGCACTAAGGGACATAGTTTAGCGGTGGACTTCGCAGTGTTAGGTGTATGGTTGGACTTGATGATCTTCAAGGTCTTTTCCAACCTAAATGATTCTATGTTTCTATGATTCTGCGAGAAAACATTCAGTAGCAAATGACAGCAAGCCCTTGACCAAGCTGCTCACCTAGGCTTCCCCAAAATGGACGAGGAACTCCTAAAGAAAGCAGAAGGGTTCTTGCCACCTTCCACTAGGACACTTGGCTTAGTCCTGGGTGAGGCTGAAGCCACAAAAGCTATCACTCCAGTTACCCAATCAACATGTGGTCCCTAACAGCTTAAGAATATCTGGAAGGTGAAGGCTGTGTGGCATTTCTCCTCTGTACTGCCAGTCTCATGGACTTACAGAGGTATAGGAGGAGAATGGCTAAAGAAAGCATAGGAGTCACAATGTACATTGCATTTCCTGGCACTGCTTTTGTTGTTCTTCAAATCAGGCCTTAATATTATTTTGAAAGTGGTATCATTTAAAAATTAATTTTTCACAAATCACCCCACAAAACATGGGAGTGATTCCTTCTGTCCCCAGAAACTGAAATAAGTACTTCAAGCCTGAATTTTTCCTGTTAGCCAAATACAGGTCCTATTTATTAGACATATAATGTTTTTTAAATTGACATTTCATTCGATTGGTAGAAATACATGCAAAGAATGAAACATTCATTTCCCTGTGTAACTGAGGCTTAGTCTTTCTCCTGTGATGAAATTTGTGACCTGGGCTTGAAAGGTACAAGTGCGAGGCTTTCAGTTTTCAGGGAAGCTACCTGGATGCGAAAGCAGAGTGTTGGTTCTCGAGTCCATTTCAAGAAACACCAAGTTGACCCCTTTCTAAAAATGGCAGCAAATCATCTTTTAGGATAAATCATCTTTTAAATAAATCATCTTTTAGGAGTGCATATACTGGATGATCAACATAGCAAACAGTACTAATGGAGAAAATGGCCAGATCATACATTAAAGCAGACCATTGGTCACAAACAGTATCATTTTCTGAGAGATGAAAGCGATAAATTTTTTCCAACTTTTGGGGGAGAGAGAGAGAGAGAAAGAAGAACCTTACCTGAATGAGGTGGAATTGACCTAGTTTGGGCTAACATGAATTGCTTTCTTTTTAAAAAAGTACAAAGAGAGTGTTGCAGAACTGATTTCCCAAGTCCTCAGTCCCTTACATTAAATAGCCTTAGGAACTGGAAGACCATATAAATTTGGTATATTCTGAATTGCACTGATGTAAAAAAACGCCATGGTCAGTTGACAGAAGGTGTCCCAAATAGTCCTAAATTATTACTTGTGCAGACTGCCATTAGAAAGCAAGGCGTTTTCTCTGCTGTTTTTAGTGACCATAAAAGCTTATGTCCCTAAGCCTGAAATGATTACACAGGGATATAATTTCTCTACCTAGTTTCCCCCTCCTCCCCACAACAAAGCCATTGGACTACAACTCCATACCATGATCTCTGGCCATCCCACCCACAACAACCAGAACCAGTAACTCAATATTAACTGTTAAAAATTCCGTACCTATCCCATCCACCACCTGGCCTCCTTTTACCATCTCTGTGGACTTCTTCCCACCACACGTTCATATCCAACAGGATATCCAGTTATTTTGAACCTACTAATTAGGACTGCAACAGCTGATGCTTGCCCCCTCTTTAGCCTGGCTTCCTGAGGACATTCAGCCTTGTTTCATCTGCCCTCACTGCCCTCTAGCGACTTTGGGACTTGTTGACCTACTGTGCTGCAGTGAAAGGTTTTGAAAGATTCTTTTCCTCCCCTACCCTTTCAACAAAGATAGTAGTATGATTATAAGAAGGATATTCTATTAGTGCCCATGGTCATGGAGAAAATTTATTGTGTAGGCTTAGCCCCTGTACAATAGATAGAATCATAGAATCATTTTGGTTGGAAAAGGCCTTTAAGATGCTCGAGTCCAAAAATTAACACTACCAAGTCCACCACTAAACCATGTCCATAAGCACTGCGTCTACAGGTCTTTTAAATACCTGCAGGAATGGTCACTCAACCACTTCCCTGGGAAGCCTGTTCCAAAATTTTTCCTAATATCCAACCTAAACCTCTTTTACAAGCACAACTTAAGGCTGTTTCCTCTCATCCTATCACCTGTTACTTGGGAGAAGAGACTGACACAGGCCACACTACAACCTCCTTTCAGGTAGCTGTAGAGAGCAATGAGATCTCCCCTCAGCCTCCTTTACTCCAGATTAAACAACCCCAGTTCCCTAAGCCACTCCTCGTAAGTCGTGTTCTCTACACCCTTCACCAGCTTCTTTGTCCTTCTTTGGACACACTCCAGCACCTCAATGTCCTTCTTGTAGTGAGGGGCTCAAAACTGAACACAGTATTTGAGGTGTGGCCTCACCAGTGCCAAGTACAGAGGGACAATCACTTCCCCAGTCCTGCTGGCCACACGATTTCTGATACAGGCCAGGATGCTATTGGACTTCTTGACCACCTGGGCACACTGCTGGCTCATATTCAGACAGCTGTTCATCAACATGCCCAGGTTCTTTTCCGCCAGGCAGCTTTCCAGCCACTCCTCCCCAAGCCTGTAGTGCTGCATGGGGTTGTTGTGATCCAATTGCAGGACCCAGCACTTGGCATTAATATCTGTATGTTAGATGTAGTGAACAAAACCACAGCTAGCTTTACAGAATGAGGAGCTTCATGGGAAGCTCATAGGGCCACAAAAATGATCAGAGGGCTGCAGCACCTGCCCTGTGAATAAAGGCTGAGAGAGTTGGGGTAGTTCAGCCTGGAGTAGAGAAGGCTCTGGGAAGACCTTATTATGGCCTTTCAGTACTTAAATGGGGCTTAAAAGAAAGATGGGGACAGACTTTTTAGTAGGGCCTGTTGCAATAGAACAAGTGCTAATGGTTTCAAACTAAAAGAGGGAAGATTCAGACTAGGGATAAGGAAGAAATTTTTTACAATGAGGGAGGTGAAACTCTGCAACAGGATGCCCAGAGAGGTGGTAGCTGCCCCATCCCTGGAAGCACTCAAGGTCAGGTTCGATGTGGCTCTGAGCAATCTGATCTAGTTGAAGATATCCCTGCTTATTGCAGGGGAGGTTGGATGAGATGACATTTAAAGGTCTCTTCCAACCCAAACTATCCTATGATTCTCTTGTTTTTATTGGACATGATGGAAGTGGAAACTTGGTATATTTTTCACTGATACTAACAGAGCAACTGGGAATGCTTAGGGGCCAAGGCTTCAAAATTTCTTCTGTTATTTGCTTTTAAGCAAATTGTAGAGCTGAGTCTCTGAAATGTTGAAACATTTTCTCACAAATGTTGAGAATTAAAACTTTTTTGGGAAAAAAGAAAACCTGTGAAATCCTCTCTTCTCCTGCCAGACCTATTAAGCAGGCCCAGGTTGGGGGAGGTGGTATTGGCTCTTTGGTGAGTTAGCCAGCATTAGAGTCCCTCTAGCAGAAGGGAGCAATTAACAGTTATGCCTGAGTTGTACCGTGTGGAAACAGAGCAGGAGAATGGAAGTATGCACCACAAGCATTGTGCTGCTCAGACATGGGATGCAGGAAGACATCTGGGGAGGGACAGAGAAGAGCAAGTCTTTACTGTTTAGTACTTCACCAAGTGGTTACCATGCAAATGTACATTTGGTGTGGTGTGTGATGTGTTATATATATTGTAAAAATCTTGACTGTGAGCCAGCTACCCAAAGCTCTGCTGACATCTGGTGCTGAACAGAAAATGAGTATGAATTTTTCAGTGCAATTAAGTTCTCAAGTTTGAAGCAGTATCTTATGGGACAAAAGCTGCATTTCTTCAGTCTGTCTCCCAAAGCAGCAGTCTTCCACACAGTCTGCCTTGCATGCAGACATGCATAGAGTCTCAGTTCACACACATCCTCTTTAGGAATATTTGAAGTGAACAACAAGCTGGCAACTGAGTATCACAATCAGTGGGAACATCTGATTTTTGTCAAGATTTGAGTTCCTCATAGAGCATAAATTTGATTTTGTAATTGAAGTTCCCCTAAATTGAGATACATTTTGTGGCTTGCAAAGTACTTCTTGAGAAAACTGACTAAAATACAAAAAATATTTATGAGTTTCGTCTTCAAAATCTGATGTGCTCTAACCTTCAGTGTACTTAAAAAGAAGAGTCTAAGTTTGGGTAGGGAAGCTTCTGCAGATCTCAAAGTCTAAGATTTCTTTCCAAGTTTGAGGTTTTAATTTTTTTTCATTAGTCTTCTTTACTTTGAAACCTGCCCTTGGCAATATTAAAAGATTTGTCCCAACATTATCTATCCTCAGCAAGCCTTCACTTGTAATGCGATATCCTGTAAATAAAATGTAAAACACAACACAGTTCAGTAATGCAAGGACTTAGTACAGGAAACACCACAGTGTCACATGACAGGAATTGTTCATTAAAGAGGATTTTTGTAGGCTTGGGCCTGTTCTTCAAGCGTTTAAAAGCAGTAAAGGAGATTTTTCCCTTTCCCACTTTGTCCCTTGCAAATAATTCATTGTCATTTGTATTGAATAACATAATACATGATTTACTGGACAGACAATGATCCATCTAGTATCTTCTTTCCAGCATCCAGTAGCAGATGCTTTGGATAAAAGAAGAAACTGCAATAGACTGATATTCGCCTCAGTATCCGCTCTCAAATTCCAGCTATCACCAGTTCATGAGCTAAGACTAACCCTAAGCCTAATACCTCTTTACTTAGTAGATCTAACAGGTTCACTAATTCAGGCTATTCATTTTTGAACTCTTTTACACATTCAGCCAACATGATGACCAATGACAAGGAGTTTCATAGTTGGTCTCTACAATATTTATCTTTTAGAAAAGTAGAAGAGACTCCAAGAGAGATGCTATCTGTTTTCATAGCCATAACATCCTCATCTCCAATAGCTATGGCTGGGTAAGGGTTTCTAGGTAATACTTTTGCACAAATGGCATCAAGTATTTTAACTTTTCTTGTGAGTTAGCCAGAACTTACTCTTCTCTTTCAACTTTGATTCTCCATCCATTTCTCCAGGTCTAAACATAGCTGTTGCCAGGAACAGAACTCAAGATGATTTGTAAATCAATATTAACTTTTAACATTGCTTTTTTGTAAGATAATCTCAGCACAAATATTTCAAAAGATCTCTTAATTTGTACTGCTCCTGTAAACTTCCAGAAGGCATGAAATCGATTAAATATATCAGTTAGCAAAAAAAACATTGCTGGAAATGTTTCCATGCTCCCATAAAACTGTCCTTTTTTCTTTTCTAAAGATAAAGGGTGAGTTATCTGTCTTCAGGTTGTTGAAGCTCATGTGTTACACAACCACTCAGGATGAAATCATACGATTTGTTGCAAAATGGCCTGAAACAAAAGCCAGCACCGTTTCCATGTAGGAAACTTGTGACACATGATAGAAACATGTTAAGTAAACTGATGGCTATAATCTATCTGTATTTTAAAGTGCTTGTGAGGGCCTTCCATGGAAAATACTGGAGCAAAATACATAGGCATGGAATAAAAAGGGGAAGTGCTGTGACAGATAAAACTAGTCAGGAGAAGCCATGAGAATGAACAGCCAGCCTTCGACGTGGCAAAGCATATGCTATATTCAGACATGGTTTGCATCATGAAGAAGTCAGTTAGGACATAATATTTAAAGCTGAACTAAGTCTGAATCATTGCTTTGAAGTGCAAATGAACCATTATGTGCGGGGGAAAAAATATTCTCCCCTAAATTGTATTGCTATTGCTTTAGCTAGAAAATGAGCCTCAAGCCAGTTTACAAATAAACCCAGGATTTGATTTCTGAAACCTAATGTTAAATTGTGCCAAGTTTTTGTCCCCTCTTAGCTAATTAATGAAATAACTCAGACTTCTCCCATATACTTAAATTCACCAAAGTCTTGTTCATAGGCTACTGCTGAAGAATTCCCCTCATTTCTGTGTGTTCCTAACTGAAAGATTCTGTTATTGCAGAAACAGATGCAAAATGTTCTGGTAATTTCATCAGTAACCATGATCTCAAAATGCTTGGCATCTCTCTTTCATAAGGCAAAAAAAAGGGGCTATGGGCAAGGAGTGCAATTAACCTTCAGACTCTGCCTCTTTCTGCAGTGCCTGTCTGCTGTGGGGACTCTTGTCTTCCCTGGGCACAGATGAGTTTCCCTCTAGGAGCAAAGAAATCCATAGCAGCTCAGAGAGGGGGATCTGCAGCACAGCCTGAAGCTGTACCTGCAGGGCCAGAAAACCACCACTGAAAGCATGCAGTTCTTCGAACACTTTCCCAAAAGCAGAGATTTTGTGGACACCCCTGCCCACGAAGAACTATTACTGCCAAAGTAGTCATTCCTCCCAAACATTTCAAGACATATATCAGGGGCTGTTCACAAAGAAGGGCAAAAGCGGGTTACACAGTTGAAGGGTAGAGTTAAGAAAAACAGATGAACAGGCAATAGAGGTCACTGGGATAAGAGAGCAGCTCTAAACCCTGACTGCTGGCCCAATGCAAAGCATCTGCTCTGTATGCATCTGTATTGCAGGAAATTGTCATTTACTGGAAGTGTTAACAGTATGCAAATTTGGTGTAAGATATCATAACAGGAGGAATGATCCAAAATGTTACCCACCCCAAACAGAAAAGTTTCCTGAATGTAAAAAAAAAAGATGTGAAGGCAGGAGAACAGGTCCTCGATTACAGCTGTTTGGTACCAATATAAAATTGGTATCTTTGCAAGCTATCTTTGAAAAGCACATATAAGGAAAAGCAAATATAATAGTAGTTCTTTTAAAATGAGATGAACAGGTAGAAGAATTTATTCATATCCATTTTGTTAAAATGAAATCTACAGTAAAAGAAGGCGGGAACTTTTTAATAATAGAAGGGTCTATTTCTGCTAAGACACTCATCTTCACAATTGCAAATGAGCTGTTTGTGCGGAAATAGTAATTTGGAAGAACAATTTAGTTTTGTAATAATCCCTCTGATTGTGATGAGTCAGTGAAAGCTCCCATTTTCACATCTTCCTTCTGCCACTGAAAAAAAAACTTTGTTTTCATATTGCTAGGATGCTCCAGCAAACTCCGGAATTTGCTAGCATTGTTGTCGAGTATAAATAGAGCATTTTTTGTGCCACAAGGAATCTGCAGCTGCTAGCTGAATACAGACAGAAAGCAAATGTTTTGCACTTGTTACAGATCCGCACGCTTATATCTTCTCCTCCAAGCTGCTCTGCTCTGAATGAATTTCCCTAGAGCCAAACCTTCACTAAGTGCATTATGTTTACACACTAAGGAAGATGGCTTCTTGGGTTCTCTTCTGAAGTTGCTCCAGGTTAATGATTACTGTGGGTTGAGGTTGAGTGAGAATCACAGGCACCTTACATCTTGTGCACAGCAGCTCAGTTTGCAAACAGTCCTCCAGGACATGGCTTTGGCTTACCTGTGGCATGGTGGAAGGGTGTTTCCTGTCCCCTTGGAACCATACTTAAACTTGCACAAATGATCTCTTTATTCACATATTTTGTGAACTGCTGAAAAAAATCACTCCATTTTAACTCCCCCAGCTTTGGCTGATAAAGATCCAGTTTTCCTTCATGTTTTGATTCTGTCCCTCCACACTACCCTTTCCTTGAGTGGTAAAAGAGGACTTAAGAATTACACCCTAAATGTCTTGCTTCAGGCATGAGTCATTGTTTCATTGTTGCATGAATACACCTGTTCTTGGACTTAAAATAGCGAAAAGAACATGTGGCTTGAGTCACAATGCATTCAATTGTCTGAAACTGAAGATTAATGAGAACAAAGCATCATACTGCCATTTCACCAAGGCACAAAGAGAATTATGTTTGGATGTCTACAGTAGATACTAAGAAGGATTTTTATCAGCAGTATGTATACTAATCAACAGCTAATAGGAGGCGTCCCATTTTGTCTAAAGATTCTGCTGTAAAACAAAAATACATGTGTATATCCTTTACAGCATAAGTTAACTCAGAGGATTCTGCACCATCAGTAAAATGCAAGCAAGATACATTACCCAAAAGCCTATCAGAGCAGCAACAAGCTGCTCCCATAAGCTTTTTAACATCCTAACACAAAATATAACTATATTCATAGAATCACACAACGGCTGATGTTGAACGGGACCTCTGGAGGTCGTCTCATCCCACCTATCCTGCTCAGGCAAGACCACCTAGAGCTGGTAGTCCAGGAACATGTCCAGATGGCTTCTGAGTATGTTCAAGGAAGGAGACTCCACAACCTCTCCATTAGCCTTCTTTGGTGCAAGGGCACATTGCTAGCTCATGGTCAACTTGGTGTCCACCAAAAACCCCGAGGTCATTTTCTGTCAAGCTGCTTTCCAGCTGGGTGGCCCACAGCATGTGCTGGTGCATAGTGTTGTTCCTATGTGCAGGACTTTGTACTTCCCTTTGTTGAACTTCATGATGTTTGTGTCAGCCCATTTCTCCAGCCTGTCAGGGTCCTTCTGGATGGTAGCACAGCCCTCCCAGTTTTGCACTGTCAGCAAACTTTCTGAGGGCACACTCTGCCCCAACATCCAGATCATATGAAAATGGACAGGATTGGGCCCAGTGTTGACCCCTGGGGTGCACCGCTAGTTACTGGCCTCCAGCTGGACTTTGTGCCACTGATGACTAGCCTCTGGGCCTAGCCATTCAGCCAGTTTTCAACCCACCTCAAACTGGAGGAGGATTGCTCATCCAGCCCATAATTCATAAGCTTCCCTATGGAGATATTATGGGAGGCAGTGTCAAAAACCTTACTGAAGTCAAGGTAGAAAATAGCAACTGCTCTCCCCTTGCCTACCAAGTCAGTCACCTCATTGTGGAAGGTTATCAAGTTGGTCAAGCATGACTTCCCCTTAATGAATCCATGCTGACCATTCCCACTCACATTTCAGACTAGTAATTTTTCCTGTAGAATATTATTAAGACTCTGTTGTTCTTTTCTTTTTGTTAATAGTGGTACAGTAAGTATGAAGAAAAAGTATCACACTTTGTATTTTACTGTTGCAAATTTTGCGCTGGGTTGAAATTGCTAAATTTTTTTGATCTTAAAACAGAAATCTGGCCTAGGAAGGGCTCAGATCAAACTATAAGATCACACTAGCACTGCCCACTTCATCTTATCCCGTAAGACATGGTCTTCAGCAGTTACTATCACATGTGAACTAGGACATTTGCATGCACTTTTGAATGTATAAAGATCCTTCTGATCTGGCAAGAGTTTTCACATGCTCATGCTTAACTTTTCCTGGAGCATGGGATCTTTCAGCCATGCTTCTCACATTTACTTCAAACAAGTCTGGAAAGCATTTTCCAACTCGTTGCCTCTAAGGAGGGTGAGGCTGAATGGATCATGAACCCCATGAGCTCCCACAATAGGAAGTCTCTTCCTAGGAGACGGGGACTGTGGGGTGTAAAAGGGTACCAGCAGTGGTGAAGACTGATGCTCCCCTGCAGCGTATCAGTCCCAACCTCCTTAAGAAAACACACAGGAAATACTGTGGGGGAAGCAGGATAGATTTTAGAGGAGCGGAGCTCTGACAGAGTGACTTATAGGCAACCATTAACATACATGTGTTGTTTTGCTGCCAAGAATGAACATGGATTGTAAGCTATCTTGGGTACAGAGCAATTCTTTATGACATTTTAGCTGAATTTTTAAGCTATGTTTCAGTGATGTTTTAAGCTACTTACTCTTTCACCAAAACTGACACATGACCTAAAAAAAGTGCAGCGTACAAGGAAGAAGTACCTTGCCTGTGTCTCAGCTGCTGCTGAGAAAAATCTCAACTATATTGCTCAAAAGCATTTACATGCATCTGGGCTACTGAAACAAATTATCTTGTATCATAGCCTTGCAACAGCCTGAGCCCTGTTTGCTTTGCTTTTATTCACAGAGCACAAATTGCAATGTTTGGGTTTTTTCTTTCCTTGGGCATCCATATGAGGCCAAGATTAAACCCATGCACAAACTTATACCAGAGTGGTCTTTTTACTCATTACAGATGCAGCACCTTCCCGTGTGAGGATGTAAAACTGAGGAAGGCTGGGCACAAGCCAGCATGATGGATACCTAACATTTTGTTTCTGTCTCAGCCATCATTAGAAGTTTGACCTTGAGATTACACCTTCACTGTGTCTAGGCTTCTTGGCACCAGAATGGCTTAGCACAGTGGAGCTGAAGCTCAGAAGGGAACTCCATGCACCTTATAAATTTCTACACATTATTTGGTTCCAGTACCTTGTCACATAGAAGTAATCACAGAATTATAAAACTAAAATCCTTAATATTGCACAGAGATGAGGTGCAAGAGTAGCAGGCACATTGTTCTCAATACTTTTCCAAGCAATAATAGACAAGGTTGTAGCTTCAAGCTGCTAGAAAAAGTCCCCCCCAAAGCACACACACACTTCACTAGGACTTTACTTTGTATTAGAAAGGCTGAGAAAAGGTCCCACAGTACCATAAGAAGGCCTGAATGTTCCAATTTTGTCTGCAGTAATTGTTTTTTCTGATTTGCATTTTGGCTTAGACTAGCTAACTGTTGATAGTTAGCCCAGTTAGTCCTTTCCACTTCTCTCCCATTCACACGCAATCATTAATGCAAACATGGATGCATTTTAACAGCCACAAGACAAACACAAAGCAAGCATATAGCAATGCAGATCTCCAAGCATTAATATCTGGAGAAGAGGAATACAACTGACAACTGCTTTCTTCCTGCACTTAAGAGAACTTAAAACTCAGCATTACCTACAAGCCTTTTTTGCCTCACTACAGAGATCCCTTCCAGTACCCTTCTCTGGATTCTGCAGAAAGCCGGCCTAGTTATCTCAGCTACATGAGGTAAAAGGGAGAGAAGCAGAGTATACTCTGAGTTAGAGGAGCAGATTGTGCATTTTGGATCTCAAGACGGGGCAGGACTCCTGCCTGAACACATCCTGATAGTATGTGAAGCTGTGATGCTGTTGAGGCTTACAGCTTGATACCAACTTTTCAGAGCAAGAGTAGGTAAGGTCAGGACACCTATACTCAGGCAGTGGTGAGGCTGAGACAGGCTAATTTCATGCACCTTGCTGTTTTAATAAGGTCATGATATTAACACTCAGGCATGATATTAAGTTCTACTGGTGTCTTGCTTAGAAAGCAAGGGGGTCCATTGTTAACCTCACAACTCAACGGGAGGACCTCCCTTACCATTTGTGTCCTGGTTGCACTGTGAAATCATTGTAATTCAAGTGTAACTCCATTCTCCTTTGTATGTTTTTCTATGCAGTAATTAATAGAGTGAGCCTTGCCAGGCAAGTTTAAGTTGCACTTTTACAATATCATATTAAAACCACTTTGCTAACACCTTTGACAGTGGTTCTTTAAGCAATCTTAATCACCCATTCGCAACAAATTGGTATAGTCGTCAGGATCCTAAATCAGGATCTGTGACAACTAGGTGACTTTTGTTCAGCTCGTTGGTGTTCTGCTTCATCAATTTTATTTCTGCCTGTGCAGAATAGATTATTATAACTGCAAGCCACATGGTTCAAGGCAGGTTTAGCTCAAAGAGGAGCTTTTCTGACAGCTGGATGACCAGACCAGCTACAGAGCTGTGTGGGCACAGGAGCTCTGGAGGAAAGTGGTGGGGTCTGTATAGCCAGCACTGGTTGACCATCCCAAATATTTAACCCAAGTAAATCCCACATTTGTAGACTTACAGGATCCCGGCATATTGCCCTACCCTTGAACCACTCCCCATTGTTTTATGGCTCTTGCAGTGCTCAGAAACAAAGCTATGTTTATAAAGCTTTGCATTGCCATGAGGCTGTGCTCTAGTCTTGGTCATCTGGACTTGCTATGAACTAGACTCCTGTGTAGTAACAGTTCATGGAGAAGATTATTGCCAGGAAGCCGGGTCTTAAATTCTGCTTTCCAGCTTTGCGCCAAGTTTGCCACCTGTTGACTCTGCCCCATATTAAATGACAAAATTGAATGAACAGACCTTGAAAGCATTATATGGTCTGGGCTAGTAATAGAAGTTGGCTGGTTGGACAAACCTGCCCAATGATCACTGCACCCCATTCATCTGCCAAGAATCAGTAACAGAGGTACTGCAGATGTGGATGAAGCAGTGTTCAAGAAACTGGCCAGAATAATCCTCTGGAGGGAAGAAAACCAGAGAAAATCCATTATCTACCAGTATGTTGATGTGATTGTCGACAGAGTTTGAGGTAGTATGTCTTTTGTGCTTGTTGATGGAATATGTGAGGTGAGTACATGCACATGGAAATGAACCCAGAACTTCTGGCCTTGAAACTATGTGTTTCAGAGAAGTAATCAATGCTTCCACCTACCCCAAATCATATGACTGATGTTCACTGAAGTTTGCTTCAAAAAATAACAGATGAGACCTACTGAAGTCAGAAGGGAAGCCAAGACTCTCCCAGGTTTGATGGTCCTCCTGCAAAAAAGAGGCACAGGGTTGTCTCCAAGTATCTTACTTCTGGTCTCTTTAATTCTAAGAAAATCAAGTGTTACACCGGTCTAATTTGCTTTGAAGCAACAATCCCAAGGAGAAAATATCTGGCTGCAGAAGAGGAAGCAGGTCCTATAATTTATGCAGATCTCTACAGGGTCTCTGCCCCAGAAGGCTACAACTTTAGCAGGCCAAAACAGCAAAAGAACAGAGAACAAACACTGTCCAGAGTATATCTGAATGAATTGTAGTTTTCATACCTCGTGCTACAAACTGGGAGGCGAAGTGGAGGCTATGAGTTGCTGTTGATACGAAAAAGTGGCTTAGACAGGGATAAAAACAACTCCTGCCTCTGGGGGAGGGAAACATTCAGTAAGAATATTTTCACCATGCTGCTCACTTCCATTTCTTATGCACAACTGTAAGACTGCTACCATATTCCCTCATTCCCCATATCTACTAGGTGACTTGCCAGAGCTGGGAACAAAGTTTTCCCATGCAGGTCAGCTTATTTTGTGATAGAAGGCTCCCTTCTGGCTTGTAAGTCTGGCCTCCTACCAGAGGGCAGACAGTTTTAGCCAGATATCCCTTCCATGCTCCTTTACCTGCGGGGCATGTTAAAGCAGAGGTCTTTTAGAAGGCATCTCCTTGTTCTATGATTTCTATGTATTTTGTGGTTTTCTGCAGAAGCATTTTGCTCTATAGTGGCCACAATCCTTGTTTAAGCCCATGACTAAAGAAGACATTTTGGAAGGATGGCAGGTCTTTTCTCTTTTGTCTTTACAAGTGACCAGTAAAGTTCCCGAGGCACAGTAAAGTTTTCTGATCAAACCTGGGAGCATACAGTGCAAAGACATGTAAGATACAGTCTTTAATGAACAGTGCAGGGACAACAGACAAACCTGGGGAAAAAACAGTGGTGCTAAATAAGTGTGCTGGAGATAAGATCCTCTCATTGCTGATCTGCTATGAATTAGTACAGTATTTTCAGTCTGCACTCCAGTTCTGCTCACTGAGGTAGTGCAGCATAGCTCTGTACTCCAGCAACAGAGAGAAGAAGGACCATTTTCCCTAAACCAGTTCCTACATAATAGGAAATTTGGCAGTGTTTCCTAACCAGAGGTTGTTAGTGCTGCAAGGATCCCTGCAGAAAGTCCATGGGATTTCTAAGTTCAGCCCAAAATCTCCCTGCACCAGATCATAGAATCATAGAATGGTTTAGGTTGGAAGGGACCTTGAAGATGAAGTTCCAACCCCTCTGCCATAGGCAGGGACACCTCCTACTAGACCAGGTTGCTCAAAGCCCCATCCAGCCTGGTCTTAAACACTGCCAGGGATGGAGCCTCCACAACTTCTCTGGGCAACCTGTTCCAGCACCTTACCACCCTCATAGTGAATTTTTTTCTCCTGATATCTAATCTAAATCTCCCCTCTTCCAGTTTGAAGCCATTACCCCTTATCCTATCACTACATGCCCTTGTAAAAAGTCCTTCCCCAGCTGTCCTGTAGGCCCCCTTTACGTACTGAAAGGCTGCTCTAAGGTCTCCACGGAGCCTTCTCTGCTCCAGGCTGAACAACCCCAACTCTCTCAGCCTGTCTTCATAGGAGAGCTGCTCCAGCCCTCTGATCACCTTAGTGGCCCTCCTCTGGACCTGTTCCAGAGCGGAAGAATCACCTCCCTTGACCTGCTGGCCACATTTCTTCTGATGCAACCCAGGATACGGTTGGCTTTCTGGGCTGTGACTGAATCTCGGATCCCAGACTCCAACTTTGTTATGCAGAATCCTAAATGCTTGGAAATGGTAGAGACCTCATTTGATCCCATGACAAGCTTCCTCACTAGATGTCCTTACAAAATTAAAATGCCAGCCAATAATTACAAGTTCTGCTGCTGTTTCCCCTTTTTTTGGCCCTGAAAAGTTTCACTCAAGCCCTGGACACCTGTGAAAATTCACTCACCTTGTAGATCTTTGCTTCATGTTACCCAGATGCACATCTCAGTTGCACTTATTTGTGTGTCTTCACCTGTATAAAGTTCTTGCAAACTTCTATTTGTGATGCTCTGTCCAATACAGCAGTAGGAAGAAGACCCACGCTGCTGTACCAGAGATCTCTGACATGGCAGAGACCTCACACCGAGTGACTCCTTGAGTGAGTCTTGGCAAACAACCACCTTCCAAGATTTTTCCTAGCCACTTGTTACCACCTTAAGAGATGCTGTTCAGGCACCTTAGTTATTCCAAAGCACTTTTTCCTCTTTGCGTCTTAGAATTATCACTAATATTGCCACAGTGAAATACTATTACTAATTACCATTGGTTTAAATTAGCTCCCTAGTGGATGCCTTAGCAAAGCCAGTTAATCGCATTTGGATGAGACGACATACCTGCAACAAGTAATTAAATTCTCTGCTTGCCCCAGAAGCCAAAATTATCAGGTTATTACAGACAAGCCAGAGCCACAGTGGTGTATGAGACACTGTCTTGCTCTGGATGACTTGGAATTTAAAATCCTAGTTGCACCAAATGCACATGGCTCTCAGACATGATTAATGGGTTCAGTGGGTTTGATCCCAATGCTGTAGCTCGGTTTACACACTAGAAACAGACAGCTCCTCAGAAAGTGGTGCTTAAAGTGTTGAGTTTGCCCCTTGTTAACAGGCAAAAAGCTAAGACAGGCTGATTTGATTTGTAAGCATGTTTAGTCAGACCTTTAGCCATCTTAATGCAAGCAAGCACTCACCTGACACAAGTTGTGGTCCACTAATTTCCAGCAGGGTATACAATTCAGAGAATCAAAATCAAAATTCAGACAGTGTTTGAAAAATCAAAGGCTGTTTCCAATCCAGCCTTCCTGAATTCTTCCAGTCATCCAATACTTCCAGCTTTAAAGGAATGATTTCCTCCCCAAAATATAATTTATGGAAAGAATGGGTCCAACTCAGTCTGCAGGTCACTACAGTCTTTGTGATTACAGACAGGCTTTGTTCTCTGCCAGCTCACTTCTGTCCCAGAAATCAGGGGCTGTGCAAAACCAGACTTTTCTCCAGGTGATAAACAGTTTGAACTCCAAGCAGAAGTTGAACTTCATAATGTTAGCAAGTGAGTCTGGTCCACTGAACTCAAAGGAGTCCATGGAAGGAAGAGTTGAAATCCGTTAACAGCTTTTTTCTTCGCAAACAACTCATAGAGCTCACTACACGATATGAGTATTTTAGACCTGCTCAACATTGGACATTCTTAAAACACAGTCTTTCTTGAAGGGACATGAGTGTGAGGACAGCTGGACTGAGCTTTGTTGTGGGGTGATGGTAACTTGTCCCTGAGCTCACCTGAAATTTTGCCCCTTTTCTGCCTCAGTGCAGCTTGCCCACTGGGGTCTTCCATACTGCTGATTAATTTCTGGAGTCAGGAGTTACTGTGTGAAGACAAAACAGTGGAGCAAGTCTCTATTCTACTACAAAATTTTGCTGCCTCTTTGTTTCTTTGCAGCCTGCCACACAGTCATCATTGGTTTGCTAAGTTTTCCTCATCTCTGAGTGAAATGACCTAGCTTGTATGTCAGCTGGCATTGTCTCATCATCAGAAATAGCCTGGAACATTAGATTTTAGAGCTGCTCAACACCTCCTTCTCAGAGCCCTTGAACAGTGGCCTTTACAGTCCATTTTTCCTCTGCTGTGTTTAGAGTCAGACCTAGAGTCCCTATTGCTTGTCCAAGTGTCTTTGATCTGGAATGTGCCACAGTGATGTGGAGAAGAGGAAGAAAATCAGAAAGTGACAGACCCTGACAAACAGATGGAGGTTGCAATTCAGCTTGACTAGAATAGATGAGCACGCTCTGACAGGGATCTAGGTAAACAGCTTTGCATTTATAGCTCTGAATCACTCCATTTTCACATGATTGATGGACTTGGCTGCCCTGCGGGTGTGACAGAGATGGTGATCAAGCTCTCGTCTCTAGGACTCTTCCCCTTTGTGATATGCTCTTGCCTGCAACATTTTGCTCTGTTACCTTTGAGAATCATACATCCAGGAGTGTCTATAGGCGTGACTTTAGCACCACAAAATCTAAGTCTTCACTTGAACTGTGCAAGTTTGGGAAGCAACCATGAGGATTCAGAGGTGACAGAAAGATTTTTAGTGACTAACATACTTCTGCCAGCGAGAGCACTACATACAGATGAATGCAAAAAAAGGTTTGCCTGGGCAGCCCTGGGGCAGGGATAATTGTACCCAGCCCATCTGTTTCAGTTTTCTCTCTCACAGTAGCTTCAAGCTGCCTATTTTATAGTTTAGGTTTCTTTTTACTCAGGCAAAATTTTGCTTTTGCATTTAAAAGCCCCTCAGTCTTTCTGGGAAGATCACTAGAGAAAGGGCTATGTGCATCCCTCTTTGGATACTGGTCCACACAAGGCCCAACAGCCACCCTCCTATCTTCCCAAATTTTGAAGAAGTTGTTGTGGCAGTAAAGGCAGCTTGAAATTGCAAAGCTTGCTTCTTCTTGTACAGTGTCAGTCTCACTGCCTCATTTCCAGCTGCAGACAGTAACTATCATCTCCTTGTGTGACTTTCCTGGTAACTCAGATTACAATGTTTCATTGTAATTCATTTCATGGCATTTCCTCAGTATTGTGGGATAGTTCAAAATAGCCCTTAGCATGCTGAGTAGCTGCACCATAAGTCTTGCTCACACACATGCAGGAAGGTGAATGTGCAGGAGTCAGCAGTGCTGTGTAGGATGCAATGGTGGCTCTTCGGATGGTCTGCAGCAAAGGACTTTGGCAGTGTGAGGGGTGTTGAGCCCTCACAGTGATAGCGTTCATTTGAACTGGGGGAGGTCTGCTCCACTTGCAGGACCAGAGAATCAGAAATGGGATTGACTTGAAGTTTCCAAATAATTACCTCATTTATAGCAGAAGCTGGTGGAAATAAGGTGAAAGAACAAGTTTTAGCAAATGTTTTAGCTTCAAATGGGTTTCCTGGTGCATCTGGCTTATTTGCTAGTGCGTAAATGCAATAGAAAATGTCACAGGTTCAGCCCAGGGGGTCTGCAGACCCTGCATTGTCTCAAGGGCATAGCCCTGTGCTGACACATCAGCTTACCCACACAGGTCCCTGCTCAGGCTGCTCTCAGTCTATTTCATGTTTATCTGCGTTCCAGCACAGATACAGCTAAAGTCAAATGACCAGACAAACAAGAGTTTTGGAGAATGAGATAGGAAAGTAAGGGACCATATAAACACAGAGATCAAGAAGAGAGAATTGCCATCTGACAGAAACCATTTCCTAATAAGTAATGAGCCCACTAAAAAAAAAGCTGAAGTAGAAAGATGTGTTCAATACAGGCTGACACACACATTAAATGTTTTCTTGGCACCAAGGAGTTAAAAGGACACTTTCCAATGCTTAATGTTTTGCAAAGCATACCCTGCCCATGTAACAAAGGGAACAGTCCCAAGGCAGTCTCTGGGGATGCAGCTCCACGTGCTGCAAGAGTGAAGGATGCAAGGCCCAGATCCTCATCATGAGCAGTTCTAATACTCATTTGAGAGGTATTCAGAACTCCGAGGTGCACAGAAATAATGATAAAGGTGACATAGACAAGTAATTTGCATACTGGCATAGGTTTCTGTCAGCTGAGGGCTGGCTAGTAAAGGAAACCTCTCAAAAGGCTGAGCACTCAAAAGGTGAGGGAGCTTTCCATCCAGGTTCAGGCTGAAGCTAAATAGTTTTCTTTTTTATATTAGGTGATACTTGCAGTCAAATATGACACATCTGCTAAGCAGCATTTTCTTTGCATATGTGAATGTATACAGCATAAAATTAAGCCACGCTGGGTCACTCTGATGTCAAATCACATCCTGTGAAAATCTTCCATAGACTGAGTACAACTTTCAGTAACTGCCGTATTAGCCCCTATTGGTGTTAACATAACAATCTATCTTCACATATAAAAAATCCATTCCAGCTGCTGCCACAATTTTATTTATGGATGCTAATATGGGTGAAATGAATACAGAGCTAGGTCCATGGTCCTGCTTTACTGACAGTCCTGTACATTCCTGCTCAGAAATATACCAGGCCATGACAAGCTGCAGGTGAGCCACTGCACTCTTTTTGCTTTTGTTTCCAAAGCTCATGTTCTGATAGCATCGGTCTGACCTTATGTCTCCTCTTACAAAATAGAAAGCAGGGCTACTATGTCATAGGACACTCAGGTGTAGACTACACAGAGTTCAGACAAAGGGAACTAGATAAATGGGTCAGCGGTGGCAGAAGACACAGCTTGCCAGGCTATAGGATACCTTGTTGGATTTTGACGTTAACTTTCAGGGGTGAAATGTAGGACTGGCACCATTTGCTCTACTCCATGTTCTTGGCAAGCAGGTTTCTCTATTAATAGAGCATCAGTAGCTCACCAGCCTCACAAAGGCATTTTGAAGAGTCTTTCCTGATACATTCATCTTGCATTCTGTTTTGTCTGTTGAAACACAGTTAATGTATTAAGGTACTGCTTTTATTTGGAAAAGACTACAAAGTTTGCAAGATACCATGCACAGACCCCCTTATCTGTTCATGGAAAGGCATCCAAGCTCTGCACTACACAACTACTCAGTGCTGCAAGTAGTGAAACAGAATGATGTCTTTCTCTGTGAAGCTCTAGCCTGTGGCTGGCATGAGCCAGCTACTACCTTGATCATTTCCATTTCCATGGCTTAATGCAACTGCCACAACTTAGCTGAAGAGTTAAGCAGAGAGTAGCCAAACAGTTACTTACCCAGCTTGTTATCTTCTGCAATGCACTGCCCTTTAGGCAAAGAAGTTTCAGGCCAATTTGTTCTTAAAATGTCTGTTCACTGCATGTAGCAACTGAGCTTTTCTGGCAACACGTTTCCATTCTCAATCTTGGAAGAAGCTGTCCTGATGTAATGACTGCGTATGCTCAGAGTCACCTGAGTAGCATGCATTGACTTAGGAGAGTAAGAAACACCAAGATTAGTTAGTCCCGTAATTTTACCTTTCTTCTGCTTCACCTCTTGAACCTATTTGGGCAGTAATGAATATTGAAATCATAGATGGCCTCAATTTTAGTTCACACAAAAGGATACTAAGCATCTCCTCGCAACTGAGGTGAAGAGGGCTGAGCATGTATCTGCGAGTTAGGCTCACATATGACTGCTGATTTTGGAGAATACTTGAATGATTTGACCCAAACTGAAAAGCTCTTTCTTCAGAATGGATTCAGCACCTATAGTCTAAGAATCAGCCTAGTAAACCCAGTAAAATACACACAGGACTTGCATAATACCATGCAAAACAAGATTACTGAACCTTAACTAGAAGTGAAAAATTGAAGGAAGAGGTACTTCCAGAAGTTCTGGGAAGCAAGCAGCACACCTCTGCCACCCCCAAATCCTGTCCTTGGTCTTTGACTAGAAGATGCTGGATGGAACTTGGCTGGCTCATTGATACACATGCATAAACCAAGATGATGCAAAAACTTTTCTGTGTGCCAGGAGCCCTAGCCAGGTGTCTTACGGATGAGGAGGAGACAAGATAATGCCTCCAGTCCAATAGGAACTTAAGAGAGTCCTATCTTCTTCACTGAAGAATTAAGGGATTATTTAACTAGCAACTATCAAATGCCAAAGCATAAGCAGCCAACATGATTCATCTTTTAGTGCATCATTCTGTTTGTTGGACAAAACAGAAGCTGCTGAATTTAGTACAGGGCTGATAAAGTATTTTCATTAAAATAAAAACATTGCCTCTCCTTTGGAAAACTAGTGTTGTACCCTTGCAGGACATCTCCTGCTCAGCCCTGCAGCTTTCCCATATGACTGCCCTCATTATTTTAGACAAGTGGTGTTCGTTTACTGTTGGCTGTGTGGTATGACAAATGGCTTGCTGCTGTTTTGCCGGTGATTTGTGAGGCCAAAATCCTCCATTGTCAGCACATCACAGAAGTGGTTAAATTTAAACACATCAAGAACTACACTGAAGAAATTATCTGACCGGAGTCATTTGTTTTCTTAGCACAGAAAGGATGCACCCTGAAATTCAGCACAACACTGCTAAAACTGGATTTCCTGAAAAGCTACCACATTACAGGATCAACCCAGTTGCAGCCAAATTCATTAGGAATTGCACAAGCAGTCAATTCTTGCAGCTTTATATATGTTATGCTAAGAGCAGTTATGCAGGAAATGTTCTGTGTTTCCCTATAGAGACCATGTTGCTTCACTCAACTCTATTTGCTGCTCTACTCCTAGCTCTACTTCTCCCTGTGCCTGCACAGCCAAAGCCCTAACAAATGAGGCTTTTTCTTCAACATACCTCTTTGTTTTTTTGAAGGTCCCACAAAGGTGTCATAGAAAATAGGGGACCCTCAGCTCTGCTTGTTTATAAGGACTACTACCGCATCATATTTTCCAAAATCCTTGGGAAGAGGGGAACTAGCAAGGAAGCTGTTACTGGTAAAAGAAAAAGTTTGCACTCCATGCAGCTCTTCCAGAAACCCACACCTACATCAGCGTAATGCCCAACTCCTATTAACAGCTTGAGGTAGTAAGTTGCTTTCCCGTGTAATGTCTTAACTGCTGTTAAGTCTCTTTCGGCACATCTCAATTTTCAGAAGGAAATTCCCCTCACTCGTCATTGAACAAGCTAAATATACTCCAACAAGGTGCCTTATCATTTAGGAGGGAATATTTCTGTATACCATTCAGCTGTATCATCTCCTGGTGATTGCATCATCACACATTATTCCTGCTGTAAGTCTGACATTGACACCCCACAGAACAGGCAACAACCCCAAAAAGAATAATAATGTCTGGTCTGCCAATACTGCAGTTTTCCAGAAAAGTCCAGGGGAACCTGCTCATATGGGCACACAACCCTTCTTTACCAGGGTTTTCCAACAAGAACCAGTGTATTTCACCATCTGTGATACCTTCAGCCTTTCTTCTCCTGCACCCATAGGAGACTAAGTACTGAAGTGCTACCAACCCATTCAGAAGTCAGCTTTGAGATAGAAAAAGACCTTGCATAGTATAGTCTTGGTTATCTGAATTTGAGAAATTAATTACAACTGCTTTCCATATAAAGTCTAAGCCTTAGGATACCAATTGTCCACACTAACGTGAACAACAGGCTTTTTACACACTGAATGTAAGAAGTGAACAGAGCTCAGATAAAGACCTAGCACAGCCACCACATTGCCAGCAAGACTCCAGCAAGTCCCTTCTGGTAGCTAAAGCCTTAGACTCTTGGAATAGTCATGTTTCAATAACATACTTAGTATCTACTTCATTTAATTCCTTTATTTCTACTATGATTTAATATATCAAAGTTTTATCATGATAGGTCTCTACATCAAGTATCCCAGAGCTGTCACACATACTTACAGAGACATGATTTTAAATAGAAATATAGATACTTTTGTTTTACCAGTTTACAGGTGGTCATAGCACTGAAATATTCCCATATTTTTCACTGAAATTTCAAAATAGTTTTTATTATAGCAGTGGGTATCAGCTACAACAAATGTCCAAGCTGATATTCCCCAAATACATCACCTGTTGTGGCCAGTGAAGATGGCAATACTTACTTGAAATTATGCTTCCAAGAGAATTATTCAATTTCACATAACTGAACCATTGCTCAATAGCAAAAAATGCTTTGACCACCACAGAGGTAAGTTAGTCAATTCGAGCCCACAGTAAAGAAAATGCTGCTTGGAGTTAAATCTTGTAAGTCCTTGCCTAAGCTTTGGCGGGACTGGAACGAGAAGCCACTTTCCCTTTGGATGGCAAAGCTGATGCTGGATGGAGGTCAGACAGACCCTTCTGCCTCCTCTCAAGTTGCAGCACTCTCTGAGTACCCCCGGGAGACTGGGCTGTGCCGCAGGGCTGAATGATGCCGAGTTTCAGGGGAAGGACTGATTCTGATTTTGTGATAATGGCATGGTCAGAGGCTCCTCCTGGCCAGCACTTTATGAAGGGCAGCTTCCTGATGTGGAGGTAGGCATGCAGCCCCACCAGGGAAGGCTCTTTTCCTTCTTGATGAACACATAGACACACACACACGCACAGGCACACATGCATACACATGGTCTCACACACACAGGGATCATGTGTTCACTGCTGTTACACTGCTGCAACAGACGTGGGTGACTAGGAGGACTCTTCATAGCAATTTTAGCAGAAACATGAGTCGTTTCCATCTCTTAAACAGCTGTTCTTTTGCATGCCTTTGGGCAATGAGAATAAGCCACCATGCCAAGCAACCAGATGTCTTTTCATTCAGATTTCAGATCTGCCTGTTTTCAAATCTTTTATTCCCAATGCAGACAATCCTCTTGCATAAATAATTCACAGTTTCCTAGTGAAATTGGGACAGGTGGACATGAAGAGTTACGACTAGTCTGATAATCTGAAAGTCTGAGCAATTTCAAAGGTTCAAAGAAGAAGGTATTGAGAATATCTTCCATTCCCTGAACTGGACCGCATACTCAAAGAATCATACCTGCTAATAATGACAGCAGTTGTGTGGCTCCATACACAACAAACTAGCCTCCACTAGTAAGCATTCACTTAAGCTATGGGGGAAAATATACAGTATCACTATCTGCAGGCTTCACATTGTCAAGTTCAGTTTTAGGAAACTGGAGTTAAGCACCTAAAATATACTGAGAACATTGAATTAAAAATCTAATTCCCTGAGCGCTCTTGGTTTCCATTGATTTACTTGATTGCTGCTGGTCCACAGTCCCTGACAGAATATCAGTACATCCAGGGGCCTGTTTCAGGGAAAACAGGAAACTCTGGGTTTCATAAAGCTGGTATGCACCTATTAAAAAAAAAATTAAAAGCTAACTTAGCCTGACTTCTCCCATTCTGCCCCTAAAAGCAGCCTCCAGGCAGCATTTAGAGGAGAATTTTTGGAAGTACCAACCGGATACAAGTAACTTTGTATTTACCCAGTACCTTACTGGCTTCCATTGTTATCACGTATTGTCCTTACCATCTTGCTCATTAATGATATCAAGGCATTTATTTCCTACCTAAGAATATCTTAATGTGACCTCCAGTCACTAAAAAGTGCATTTTCAACTCCAGCTAGTTCACATAAAAATGCAAAGTTTCGTTATTCTTCTGAGTGTGAGAGACAATATATGGGCTGCAAGTCAAGACGTGAAGTTTTACTCCTATATCTGCAGCTGGCTTGCTATGGTGCTTTGGACAAGTCACACCTCTCCCTGCATATCTGTTTCCCTTCGCTCGTCATGTCAACTTAAATGGTTCTCAAGGTGGGAAATGTTTCTTCCAAGGCCTGGGGACTTATGCAAGATTTTAAGAGGGCGGCTAGACTAGAAAATCCTGTAGTGGGCACATGGTCAGAAAGACGTTCATACGGTCACTCCAGGCCAATAGGCTTTGTGACTAGTATTGGCTACTCTTGTTGTAGTTCAAACCAATTTATACCAGATCCCAAGTCCTGGAAGCAGAAGTTTGGTAATATCATTTAATCTCCATAGCTCTTAAAATTTCAGATGGCAATAGCTAAGGCATGCAGTATGGTAAGAATATTCTACCATGGAGCTTCCTTTGTCATCAAGATAGCAAATGTATGTAGGAACGAGTCCTTTTTCTTGGAACAAAGGTAGCTGGAGGGTTCTCACTGCAGTGCCTATGCACGCAGGAAGGTACTAGTAAACCTTGATGCTTCTGAACATTTGGTTAAAATGTTTAGTTAAAATTATATGCTGCTTTCCAGCACATAAACTCCAATCACCTTCTTTCAGCTGCGTGTCTCTGCAGTTCATACAGGTAATAACATCACAGATTTTCTGCTGCATAACTCCAGAAAACTTCTAGTTGCTGATGTCCTTTTAAGGAGAGATGATTTAAGGGGAAAATAAGGAATTCTAAAAAAAATCCTAATCCTGTCTGCTTCTTCATGCACTTAGGGTTGGTTTTTTTCCTTCTTACCCAACAGGCTCTTTAACCTCAAGGAGGTTTTAAAAATAGTTAAGAAAAACAATCAGTTCAACTGTGACCTTTTATCCACAACCATAAATTATTACAATTTAACATTTAACAAATAAGTTAGCATTTTACAATTAACAATTACATTTAACAATTCATTACTAATTAAACATTTAATAGACAGAATAAAATCTCATTTAAAAGAACCATTGATTTTACTTCCATCTAGGGGGAAAACCATGTGACTGAAGCATTGCTGGGCTGCTCTGACCTGGAGTTGCTTGTACTGCTGAAGAGGTCAAGTCTGATACTACCAACTTCATAGAATCATAGAATCATAGAATTGTCTAGGTTGGAAGAGACCCTTGGGATCATCGAGTCCAACCATCTACCCTACTCTACAAAGTTCTCCCCTACACCATATCCCCCAACACCACATCTAAACGTCTCTTAAACACATCCAGGGATGGTGACTCAGCCACCTCCCTGGGCAGTCTATTCCAATGCCCAACCACCCTTTCTGTGAAAAATTCTTTCCTAATGTTCAGTCTAAACCTACCCTGTTGGAGCTTGAAGCCATTCCCTCTTGTTCTGTCATTAATTACCTGTGAGAAGAGACCAGCACCAACCTCTCTACA
>VZSZ01001100.1:65507-79643 GCA_013398815.1 Ibidorhyncha struthersii
ACCGACATTTTTGTCATCTGGTTTGAATAACAGTGGCGTGCTCATCATAGGACACCTTTAACCATTATTACTTTGCTTAGCCTATCATCATCCAAGCATTTCTTCTATTGAACACTGAAGATGTAGGGGCAGCCCAAAGATTCAGTCAGATGAAGAGATTACTTGTTTTAATGGCAAAACAAATAATATTCACTGTCAGAGCCAGAACCAAATTGCCCCCATGCAACTAATGAACTTGAGATATTTATACTTTGATATTTAATGCCATCAGTTTATTTCCAAAATTTTTATGTAGTTTCCAATTGTTGAATGATAGTTACATATTCAAACCCAACACAGCAATGAAGTTTTCAGACTCTCAATATGGTAATCTGGGCTACAGAATTGCTCACCTAAACAGGAGGCAAAGACCTGACCATCATTATATGGTTAATACCAAAGTTTTCTTGCTGTTAGCAGGACTATGTCAGGTTTTTTTTCTTCTCCATTAAAACCAACACAGCACACCCCAAACCAAACAGTGGGAAATTTTTTGGACAATGGTGAGCTTGTTCAGAAACTTTATGTTTCACAAAGTTCAAAGCTATGGATTCAGCTTATAAATATGGTAGCCAAAAGACCCTGTCTTCAGATTTATAAAGTCAACAGCCAAGGAAACCCAGTGTTCATGCACTGCCAGAAGTAGCAGAGTTACTTTTGTTGTGTTTTTAGAAAGTCTTTCCAACTGAGAACCTGATGGCTTATAAGTATTCCTTTCTATGGGAGGCTTTTAACAACAGCTGAATAGCTCTTTTTGCAATGGAATGATCAGCCTGATCCAGGCAATCTTCCATTTTCCCAAGCCCTTCTTTCAACTCCCCTAGCTGTGTTACTTAGGGGATCTAAAATCAAAAAGTCCTCTCTTAAACTATACTATAGTACTGAGGTGACCTGTTCCTGAGAAACTGTGAATGCTCAAGACCCATTTCAGAGACAAAAATTGCCCAGTATCATTTTTATGAGCTCAAGAGATAGCACAGAGAATGGACTCACTCCCCAGGCTGCAAGGATTTGTGGTCTTTCAGTGTTCTTGTCACTGTGACTTCTAACAAATTACTTCCCAAAGATAGTATGCCCCATTGTCCCCAGACACTGCTAGTCAGTTTGTGCTCAGAAAAGGAGGAGTAAAAGTACTCCTAAGCAAACCAGAAACGTTCTCAGGGCAAACAGATTGAAGAGTTGCTAGTGCATCCTCCATGTAGTTCATAATTCTAACCTTCTAACACTTTACTCAGGTATATGGCAAATAAATTCATGGGATCTGTCATCTGTAATGCTCCTAGGAACATGAAATGCAAACTACTCCTCAAAGAGCTCATTTCATCCCTCTCTAGTTCAGACATCTTCCACTATCCTCACCACTAAATGCACAACAAAATCATTTATTGTATAGAAATTTGGTCTAAAGGCTGCCTTCCTGAAGGTGTTAAAATCCATTAGATGCTGTAAGCTATTGTAAACGAGGCTTGGGGATTAAGAGTCAACTTATCTTCTGTCTGGCACCAAAGGAGACAGGGTAGTGAGGAACAAATGAAACATGAGTGACAGCTTGTTTTCCTTTGCTCCCACTTTGCCAATCAGCATGTAACTGGCTTGGAAGAAAAGGGACAGCTCTGAAGAAAAGGGGCTCAGCAGGAAACAGCAGCAGAGGAACAGGGAGAATCGTTAGCTGCTAACTGGCTAGGTACTAGGCTTTGTACACTTCATACCTGTGGCACACAGCAAATATCATGCCTCAGTGGAGGTGGAGCCCCAGAAGACAGCAGGACTACACCTCAACTCTACCAACATTACATCATCACCTGAATGCCCAGGGCAGGAAAATGTCTGGAAATGGATCTGTTTCATGGACGTGCAGCCTTTGGCCCTCCAACAAGTAAAGTACTGTTTGGGCATCATTATGCCAAGTGGTAAGCTGTGTGGCGGTGTGCTCTGACCTTCAGCTGCCACAGCAGCCTGCTTTTAAGGAACAGCAAGAGTAAGGGTGTCTGTAAGCAGCTCTGGAAAACTGGTCCTCACAGATCCATAACTAAGACAGCAAAGCAGTAACTGAGCTGCCGAAACCCTGACATAAGTACAGCTTTCAAGCAAGAATATGGCAATGAAATTAAGGGGAAGGACACTAGCTGAGGCATAGACACTGAACAAGACTGGTTTTCCCCCAGCCCTGACAGACCTGCTAACAGAGGACTCCCCACGCTGCTGGCCTCTTGTCCTCTCCTCCTCCTCTCCTCCTGGCAGAGCTGTTAGTTTGCATCTAAGAGACAAGAAGTCCTTTTTTTGCCCGCAGAGTGGACAGAAACACAGTACCTGTTGGTGAGCTAGTGCTGCATAAGTCTGCTTCTAGAAAGTCTTAAATTCCCTTCAATTCTACTCCTTGCTCCTGTTTGTGAGTTTGTAGTGGGAAGTTTAGCATCCAAAAGCCTCCAGAGAGGAGATGGGAGGCTCAGGGCCTGTAATTGCCTCAAACCAAAGTGTAAGGAAACCTGTCCTCCAAATCCTACTCAGAAATTAAACTCAGCTTTCCATTTTTTACGGCAGAGAGCACAGACTTCATAACTGTCCTTGTCCTTATTCAGGAACTGCAGATGTGAGAAAACCCCAACACTTCCCATGCATCCGCTTAATGTAAGGCCAATTGTGCACACATACCAGGCTAAGCTTGAGATACAGGAAGACCGCTCTGTGTCTGGCAAGTAGTGCTAATGCAGGCATAGAAAATAGCAACTTTTGTAATCCTTATGCTTTTCTCAAGGAAAAGGAAATTTATGGTTGTGCAAGTCTTTCAATGGAATAAAAATCCTTTTGTTTGAGTTCTTTTATGTCTTGTCCTTAGCTAGCTACTCACGATCTGCCTTGCACCTCTTCAGGTTGCCTTGCAAGTGCAAGGACTAGCAAAGACTAGGTCCATGCATAGTGCCTATACTGGGTGCAGGGCAGAGAAAACTGGCCATAAATGTGTATGAGTAGAACTGACCAAGAATCAGGAATTCAGAGTCAACAGATGATGCATAGGTCAAATCTCAGCCCTGATATTCATATAGGACTGAGCTTATTTCTTCACAGCAGATATGTCTGTGTATGTTTTCAAGTGAAATATCCCAGACGATTAACATGTCTCAGTTTTCCAGTCCCAGCCATTCAGATAAACACCACACCCTGCTTCCTGTGCTCAGTTCCTTGAACTATGGAGAAGTAGGGTTAAGCCAGTTTTAGAGCGGGTTTGATACCTGGTTAGCATAGGAATGTGTCTTTTAGCATGCTGTTAGTAAGTTCATAACAGCTTTTTTTCTTCTTACCGCTTATTAGCTGCAGTAATTTTGGTTCAATCTTTTAATTTAACTGTTCAAAAATGCCCTAAACAAAGACAAAATTACTTGACTGACACACAGGATTTTCCCACAGAAGGTCTTCCCCGAGACTTTCCCATTAATCTTTGCAACTTCTTGCTCTTTCTTTTGGCAGGTGTCATCTCCCACCTGCCCTGCTCTGTGAGTTATACTTCATAGGATCTCCAAAGCACTCCATCATTATGGCCTGATTTTTCCCACAGCCAAGGGACTTCCGCAGGTGCCTTCCTACCATTTGCAGGTGTCCTCAAGAATTAAATCACTGCTGGAATTATAAAAGCTGGGCAGTATAAACTATATTTTACCTCTGCCTACAGACTGTCAACATTCATATGGGGGCTTATCATGCTCTGACACCTCCACCTGGGTATCAGCCAAGTAGTAAAGCAGTTCTACTTCAGCAGAGGTATCAAGGATCACAACTGCAGCTGACACCAATATTTTTATGGCACTGGATAAGCGAATTGAACTAGGTCTGTTGTTACAGTGGTGCTTTGAAATAAGCAGTAGCTTCCAAAGAGAATCAGGAGTTACACACCAAACATGTCTGTCAAGCCCAGGTATGTCCTTCAGGCACTGACACAGTGGTTTCCAGAGAAGCTGTGCATAGTAGTACCAACCAAGCTGCCCTCAAAGTGAAGTCTCTGGGATGGTTCTTGTTACACCAATGTCATGTCAGCTTCCTCAGTCTAGGGTTTTAAAGGCTTCCCAAATACTGATGCTGTGTCAGATCCAGGCTCATCTCATAACCAGAGTTGGCACCATCACACTGTGGAGAGTGGCTATTTTTTGTTGTTCCCTCCCAGGCAACAGCCTAACTTTCTACCAGTCCCTACAGAAGGTATCTGTTACTTATATTTCTTATTAACTCTTAGCCCAACAATTTACCCTGAGTCTACAGAGTGTCATTAGTTCCTAAGACAGAGCAGCCAGGAAGACTGCTATTTCATGTGCTTCTCTTTGCTTTATTGACATAGGACTGAGAAGCTATTTGAAGGACCCTGTGGGATCTGGATTAAGAAGCCATGTCAGAGGAACATGGTTAGCATTGTAATCCTGGATAGCCAACCAGTGAGGTGTGTGCAGTTAAATTTCAGCAGAAACAGTCAGCTCAGGCTAAGTACAAACTCCACTGCTGTAAACCACCTTCCTTCTGTTTACACACACACGCTGTATTTCTAGCAGTGGGTTCCTATCAGATTACGTGATAGCTTCAGGCAGACCTTTTTGCAGAGCATGGTGTGTTTGTAATATATTCCTGGCTGCTTTGTGAATCAGAGAAAAATAAAAGGCAGACATCATCTAGTCAGGACTATAAAATCCATACAGCTTGAAACTGTTTTGTTTCACTAATTAATTGCACTAGTTAACATAAAATTTTGTCACTAAATGAGCACATTATGCATCTATTACAGCAGGCGGGAAATCAATGCTCAAAAGCGCTGACACCTCTGGTTGTAACATTGTTCAAGCATTGCTGTGACTGCTGCAAAACAGGTGAGAATTGGCAATCGTAAGAAACATGCCTCAGTACTTCCATATTCAAATTACTGCTGGAATAAGACTGTCTGCTTTGTTTATCATTAATAGCAATAATGTTGCCAGTGCCTTAGTCTGAAAGACAACGTCAAAAGCTTTAGGTAACCCTCTCATCAGAAGGGACTCACATCTTACCTCTTGCCACTAAATCAACACCCACGATGGGAAGGGGATCATAGGGAGCCATTCTACTTTTAAATGGAGACTGTTCATGTCCCAGCCTTGAAGTGTCCCTCACCACACACACTCTGCAAATGGCAGTCATGTCTTCTGGACGTAAGTGTAAAGGTCCTTGGGAATGGAGAAATCTTGCTCTGCATCATGCAGTCCGCCTTTCTGTTCATGAAACAAGAGAGCCAGCTGCATTGATCCTGCAGGAGGAAAAAGGCAGTCCTGACAGCTTTCAAAAACATTTACATCCCTCAGGTAGCACTGGGGAAGGAGAAGAGACTATAAACAGTTATGGACAAGCAATGGACTAATGGAGGAGTGTCTTGCCTACAACTGCATGGCAAGCAGACACAGGCATAGGGAAAGCAGGAGGTAAGAAAGTTTCTGCGTTCCTCTCATCCATCCATCAAAATGGAACCAAGGTTTGACCTGCTGGTTTCTCTAAGCAATGCCACTTTTACTGTTTATGCTTCTGTCTTTGTTCAAGCAGTAGAGATCACCAGCTTGAGCATGAGGCAAGACTTGGCAGAGTGGAGTGGTAGGGTTCTGCATACAAACTGCATGACTTTTCAAGTACATTTCTCACACAAAATTACTAAAACAGGTGCTTCCCAGAAAGAGAAAGCAACCAGTCTGAGAGACTTCCTGAGTTAGCTTAACTTTGTAACAAACTGATTTAGTGAGTTCATCAACACAAGGGTTTTGCTCTGATTCATATAGGTCAGTTTAGACATTGATGGTTCAGTTCGTCCAGTTTCGGCATGCGAACAAGGATTTGGTAGTTAAATGCTGTACTAAGTGTACTGTACTAACTGTACTAACCACACTAATAATTTTTCTGCTTTAATTACCTTTTAAGCCAGGACATCTGCTGGTCTCTGAAATCCACATCTGAGTTACTGGCTTCAGGCTTTTAGCAGCTGCTTTGGAGAAAGGACTGAAAAGCAAGAAAGACATAACTTGTCGCTTACACTATTCCCAATCAGAGTTAATGAGTTTCCTGCTCAGAAAGCACGAAAAGTAAGTAGCTCTAAGCATACATGATAAAATTACAAAGGAAAGAATCTGTGAATCACAGTAGTTTTCTTTCATTAACACTGATTTTACTCAAGGCAGTGCCAATTTCCCAATTATATGAAGCAATACTGTGATTAGAGATTATAATTAAGGTACAGTTTATGAGAGAAGAGAGGCCTTTTTGTACATCTTCTAAAACGTTCTTCTCAGACCTGGGCTTAAGAATTGCTCAGTGCTACAGTGATAGGTACAAAACTCACCTATACTTTGCTTATGCAAGGTATTAGTGGTATAAGTAGATATGAAATATTTATACTGCAGTAGTACCATCGACAGATCTACAGGAGCTTCAGCTATGAATGAGCTGAGTTAATAGCATTCAGGCTTTTAGTTTCTGGTAACAGTAGCACAAGACAAAGATGCCCAGGAAAATGCAAGCAGACTGTATGTCCTTGGTGCACTCATACCAAACTTATGCTATGCATCCATCTGTGAGAAACTCCATGGCTGTTCTTCAGTACAGTATTTTTTCAGTATTTAAAAGCTAACTTCACACCAGATGCCAAGACTTAGTTAAAAAGGGTCCTCCCCACATGCTCTTTCAGCTTGCAAATTTGGGCCAATCCATTTTTATGCAACTGTTTTATGCAGGAATGAAGGGCAGACACTGATGGACTAAACTCATCCTTGCCAAGCAAACTGGGTCACAGCTCATGCTGAGGCTTGCAAGAGTAAGAAACTTTATAGGGTTCAGTCATGCAAAATGCTGACTTCCTTCAGGGAGGGCTTATCCTCCTGAACGCTCTTACCCTTGGCTCCCAGGCAGAGTTTTTCACACTCCTGATAAGAAAGGCAGGCCTGTCAATCAAGCACTTCCAGGGCTTAAACTTGTCCTCAGTCCTTCAGGACTGGCTCTGAAGGCATTGCCCTAAGGAAAGAGCTCGAGGAGGAAGTTAGGCTAAGAACTAAAGCTCCAGGATATAAACCAGGAGGAAGGAGGGAGAGAAAAATTGGTAAGGAGTAGATCCATTACTGGTACAAAGCAAGCATTTGTAAGCATGTGATTAGTAGGAGCAACTTGGCGCAGTGGCATTACGCACACCTCTTGCCCACTATAGTGATTTCACAGCCTAGAAATGGACAAGGACACCAGAAAAATGGCTTGTCTCAGCCTGCTTTCTGCTTTACTTTGAATATTGTCTGTGTGAGGTAAGCACAGAAATGCCCTCTGCTCTGGCTGGCATGGGTACTAGAGGAATAAACCTTCACAGAGTTGAGAGCGTCAGGTTTGTTCCCTTTCAGAGCAGTGTCAGATGGACTCATCCTTATTGCAGAGTGGAAGGGTCTCGTAAAGAGGCACTCACACAAATAGTGACATACCTGTTTGTGGACCTTTGTGGCACTGACATCCAGCAACTCCACCAGAAAGAAGTAGCTACCGGAAGCCAGAAGTTGTCAGTATGATGTTGTTGTAGCTGTGCTGCCTTAAGGTTATATGAGTTCCCAAAATATGTATGGAGGATTCATGCCCATCTTTTCAAGTCTCAGTTAATTGAACAGCATATTCCTCTGCCCACAACACCAGAGCTCTAGAAGACTGCAGTGGTCTCCATGGAAACAGACAGTACCAGGCCTGTCTATTGGTGTTAAAGTTTTCAGTAATAAAGGAATTAATATTTTACTTTTGAAGTGTACAGGCACTTGGAATAAAACCATTTTATCTTTAATTTTTCCCAGCCTCTTGCAGACAGAAATAGGTATGGCAGTTCTCCACAATCGCTTTGCTCCCCTCTCCCTACTTCCTTCCCCAAACGGAAAAGCATTCTTTTTTATGTAAGTGCTGGCAGTCACAACAAGATCTTGGTGCTGAGAAGTTCAAAAAGAAGTCATCTTACACGTTCCACCTGTCTTATGCCATGGAAAGTTTGTATTCTAGATACTTATGAAAAGAGACTCCAGCATCCCAATCCCAACCTAATACATAATGAGACGAATCCTTGCATTTATCCTTTTAGACCCTACCTTTTCTGTGAATTACTCCTTGAAGGAAATTAAGGGAAAATGGTGGAGCTCATTCAGGAAGTCCCTGAGGCACTACTTCCCAACCCACCCTTGCCTGCAAGAGCAGATATGGATAAGAGTGGTCTTTCATCCGCTGCAGTGGCTTAAGTCAGTAGTTTTATGTCTTAGCATTAAAAATGCATCACTCAAGAGTGGTGGGAATCAGGGTGCATGTGCACCGATGCCAGGCTGGCACCTCCTGGGGAGCCACCAGGACTGTAGTGGTCTTATAAACACAGTCATGAAAATCCCCATCTGAAATATTCTAATAACCAGTGTAAATTTAGAGTCACTGAGAGTGCCATAACAGATTTGTCTATACCTTCTTTGGTCTGAAGTGCCAAAGTAGTTGAAAATTCAGCTGTCCATCATGTGACTGCAGCAGCTGTTCCCTGCTTCCTATGGTTTCATGCCATTTTATATACAGCAACTAGAAAAGCTGCTCTGGGTATTGGTGATATGAGGATACCAAATCCAACATTTCAGATAGGAAGAAATCAGCAGTAAAACTTGCAAGTATACTCCTGAAAGGAGACAAAATCTGTCTTCCAAGTCTGTTTGATCCAGTCTTCCTCTGGAGACCTCTCTTTATTTTTGGTTTTCTTGTACGAGAATCCTGTCACGTAAATAACAGGTAAAGCTTCAATGACTTAGAACCTCTCCTCTAAAGTCAAGTTTGAACAAATCATTTACCTTCTGCAGCTGAGTTACAGTTTTTTTCTGGCCTTGACAATATAACCAAGTGGTAGGAGCACTGGGGTGTTGAATTTCCTTTTATTTTTTTTTTCCTTCAAACAGCTCTGATTGATCCAATGGGAAAAAAAGAATCACTCCTTTTTTTTGACCCTTGCTAGTTCTTGCAGTGGGCTGTCTCCCAGAAAAAGGGCAATGGGACATCTGAGTCTGAATGCCTTGCAGCTCTTGAACCAAGTAGAAGGGAAGAATTTTCTACACCATTAAGCATTGATTGCTGTTTTCTTCTGGGGAATCAACACACAATCTGTGGTAAAGAGCAAAATTAAGACTTTAAGAGGATCCTCAGATTAGTCTGCTCAATTTTCATTACAGAAATGCTGGATTCTGCTTTCCTCTATCCATTACAAGGCATTCCATTTCTCTCCAGGGTCTTTTTTAGTGTTTTCAATGCCATCACTTCTGGATTTAAGGAAGAATCCAATAAAATGGAGAGGGGGAGAGGAACAGAGAAAGCTGCTGAAGCATTTTGTTGCTGGGGTTGAAACCCCTCTATTCTTTGCATTTTGGAACACGGCAATCTCAGAACTGCAGACATGCTGCAATCTCCTCCAAAGGAAAATGTGTGTCAAACTCAGCTTGTCTGTATACCATTGCCTTTTCTCCCAAGGTGAAGATGAAAAGTAAATCAATTGTCCTGTCTTTAGGTACAAAGCTGCATGAACTAGGGAGAGTAAGTGTGCCTGAGACGTTGGCCTTCCTTGCCTAAGGACTGCTCAGAAGCATCTGCACAGAGAGAATGATAAACTGGCAGCTGTAATACAAAGACCAAAGCCCCATGTACACCAGGGTCCTGTCTGAGAGCAGCATGTAGGGAAAGACCAGATGAACAAAGCAAGCAGTTGGCAGCCTTTCTCCCATTGAGTCTGAGCTTCTGGATGTCATGGGCTTAGACCTCCTAAGGAGAGAAAGTGTCTTCCTACCTGATGGTCCTTTGATTTTTCATCCCTGTGTATGTCTAGCAGTTCTTAAAGATTAGGTTTTAAACAGGTTCAAAGTACCCTGTGTCAGTGATTATAACTCAATCAAACTATGTTTCCTTATAGCTAGAACCTGGCCCTTACTGCCTTGAGCACTATGCACCATGTTGAACACAGAGAGTCCTGTTGCTCTCTTTATGTAAGTGCCTTCCTTTGAATTCAACATTGAAATCATGTTTTGTCCTCTTTGAGCCCAGCTGTGCACTGAGGTCTGCAAACATCTCAGTAGTTTTGACCCCACAATTGCTACAAATCTGGTTTTGTCAATCAGTGGTGCATCAGCTGCAGTTATAGAGTGACATTTTGCTAGTGCCCATAGACACAGCCGTTTTCCAATTCCTTAGTCTAGACTGGGTTCATGTCTACCCACACACAACTCAGAAAAGTGAGGGATAGGATGGGTGCCGCCAGACAACTGAAGATTTTGCTTAATTATTCTGACCTTACCAGGAGTCCACTGTAATCACCATCACGACAAAGAGTTGAGTCAATGCTGAAGGCTTTGGCAGAGCAGACTTACGCAGAGCTGAGGCAGAGCATGTTCCCAAATCACTACAGCTCACCACATCATCTCCTTTTCTGGGCAGATCCCAGTAGTTAGTAGTCATAAGATGAAAAGTACGACCATGTCTACTTCTCAGGTAATACTGAAACAAAATAGCAAAAAGCAATTTTGCATATTTGGCTGTCTGATATAGACAGAGATGCCACACGCTTGGGAACATCAAGTCCTAAGTGTCTCACAGAAAACAAGTGAGCTGGTCACAAGGCAGAGTCGGCACAGAAAGTTTGCCAGCTGTTTTATTAGATCACCGCTCCTAATGGTATGCATGTCTCACCAGTGCCAGCTCCAGTAGTCTAGACATTATCACAAGGGGAAAAGCACTAATTGCAGTCTCTGTTTTGCTGGGGGGACACTCTTTTACCCTGACAGATAGGCTTGTCTGTGGCATCCTCTCTCCTCACTGTTCTGCCACAAGTAAGGAGACAAGCTTTATATTCATGACAATAAATTCAAATCCTTATCCCCTAGTGTGTCCTTAATAGTGTTTTGGAAATGGATCTAGTTTTTAATTGGAGTCTCAGGAATTTAAAATTGCATTGCTGTCAGTGGAGCCAAGCAGCTGTCTCTCTCAAGAAAGAAAAAGAATCAAAGAAAATGGCCTTAGCTTTGTCACAGAAATAACAAGCAGCCACAGTTCTGCAGATGCCTTCTCTGAGAAGCAGCGATATGAAGTGGGATGGAGTTCTTGTAGCTGACCTTGAATAGTTCTCAAATAGTTGAGGGCTTTGAAGCAGGATGAAATGTCTTGTGAGAAATCAAAGACATCAACAGAATGGCATTGGCATAACTTTAAACAATGAGGCTTAGGTTCAACCAACCCGCCTGGGCTCAGGAAAATTAGGTCCTGGTTGCTCTCCCATAGTTGCCACATAACCAAAAAAAAGGTGTCTCCTTCCCGTCTCTGATTCCTTATCTATTGATATTGGCCGTAAAAAGTCATCAGTCTTTCAGACCAAGCATCGTGGTATTTTCCTACAGTAATCTCTTAAGAGTGGTATTTTTAGGAAAGTCTGAACTGCTTCCATTCTGCTCCCATTGGAGTCAGTCAGCATTTCACTGGTAGAAGTGTTAGCAGTTAGACAAATCGGAATTTGATTGCAGCTGTCAGAGAGCACAGTTAGGCCAGTGCTGGGAGGGTTTGGAAATGCAACCCATGCTGTCATTAAGGAAAGATGAAAGAGGGGGGGTGGAGCAAACAAGCAATCCAGCCGCATGTCTGTTCCCCTACATGGAGTTCATAACATTGACAGCAGCAAAATAATTAATTGATTATGCATATGTCACCAGCAGGATGAGGACTAATATGATAAACTTAATAATGAACCTCACCAATTCCTCTCTTCTCTTTCCTGGTGTGAGTCTGTGCCATACATAAGCACTCCTGTTAGAAGTGCTATTTTCAAGCTATGGTTTCTGACTGGTGTAGGGCCCTTGGAAAACAGTGAGAGTCACATCTGCCACCACTTGCCAATAGGAAAGGGAAAAGCAGGAAATTCTGTTAGCTAAATCAGACCTCCTCTCTAATTCTTCCCTCTCCTCAGTGTTATGATCTGATTATTGAGATCAGCAGACACCTCTTCCCTGTTCTTGCCAAGGTGAGAGAATATGCTCTGGCTCAGGAGAACCTTTGATCTATGAGAAGGACTCATGCTGTGGCAGTAGTGGATCTCCACTGAGACATCTTCACTGCAGTCTCCACACATGAGCCTGAGGGAATAGAAATAGGACCCTGGATGCTCCAGTGAAGACAGAGCCCTTCAAGGTGTACAACCCCTCTCCAGCCCTGAGCAGCACAGAGTGTCCATACCCAGCGTTCAGAATTTAAACTGAACAAAAGCAAGGCTAGAAGGAGAAGTAATAAATCTTTTAAAGGGAGATGCATACAAGAAACAGCTGTTGAGTCTACTTGTAGGGGTAAGTTTCAGTCCTGCTGGCATTTATGGTTGTGCCAGCTTCTTTTATAGCTTCAGCTTTGAAAATCTTTAAGTTCACAGGTGCTAGAAGTCAGCTCTGCCAAGGTGTCACACCTTGGTCAGTCATAAAAGACCTGAGAGGCCCTAGGGAGGGGCAAAGAACAAGAAACATGGTCTAGCAGGATGAGACATCTACTTTTCTAATGCTCAGGTAAGCCCTGGTCCCTCAGGAAGGTCTGACACATCAGTATAGCTGAAGAGCAGCCTGCTGGCAATGCATGCGGAAGTACATTTTCCCTCACTTATTGCTTCCCTCAGGAAGTGTTGCTGTACTCCAGGCAGATATTGGAAACAAATATATTTTCAAACAAAACTGATGTGAAACTGCAATACAGTTTCTCTGCACTAAATTAAGAACTTTAGACCTTTCATGCTGTTGAACTGCTAGCTGTTTGCACTGTAGTCTAATTCATAAAGTCAGATTTCTTAATTTACATGCATATGTGTGAATGTTAATGATGAAACAAAGGCTTCCTTGTAAAATGCCATACTGCCTTCTGAAACAGACAACAGAATTTTCAGGCCAAGGAACAAAATGACGTTGTTTATTTTTTTAATGGATTACTGTTTGTGTGTGTATTGCATTAGTTGATCTGAAGCAAAACTTGACTGACAGTGCAAGATCCACCTATGAGAAGAGCTCTGCAAACTACTTCATGAATTCATGGGCTCCTCAGCCTGTTTCCATGCACCTTCATCATCTCTTCCCTCTTCCCCATCTCCAGCACACAGAGGTACCGTGCACAAAAGAACATAGGCAAAGAAAGCTAAGCAGCAAACTGCTTAAAACGTTATTCAAGTGCCCCCTCCTGTGGATGTAGAGCTGCATGCAGTCAAATACAGTTTGAGGGGCGATGAGTATTACCTGAAGTTAATCTAACAATGAAAAAGTATCAGAAATATTTTTAGTGGAGGAAATCGAACTTAGTCCTGGGAATGGCTAAGATCAAGCTGCCTTACACCACGACTTTGGCTTTGAAACTACCTTTCATTTTAAGAACTTTATTAGTGTTTGTCCCTGTACATACTCCATATAGCTAAACCTCTTTTGAAAATCATGGTTTGCAGAAATGGTTCTGCAAATTCAGTCCAACTCTTCACAGTCATGCCAATGACAAGAGGAGCAGTGACAGGCAGTGATTATATCTGGACAGGTGCAAAAGAAAAAGATTCTGTATGGGCAGAACAACAAGAGATGAGCTACTATCTCTACTGCAGGGTCATCTAGAGACAGAAGTCCTGTCATGATACTATATAGTTGGATCAGGGGAGACTTAACAGGAGGATATTCATGCTCTTCCAGCCCATGTGCAATAAGTCAATAAGAGTCAGTGATGACATCTTCTAAACATGACCTTGTTCTCAAAAATCATTAGCTTACCAATTTCGCCAAAGCTGGGAAGGATCTGCTCTTCCCAAGGTATGAAAATTAGTTTACAAGCTCCTGCTGTAAATAGGAGAGAGATGACAGAGCCAGGCCATCTGTGGCTGCCGGTTTTCTCTCACTCTCCTAGGAAGAGACCTCCATCACAGACCGGCTCTGGGCAGATCAGCACAGAGCAGGAATGAGGGCTGCATCAAAAAGAAGAGAGCCAAGCACCTGCAGATACTATGCATTATTGCAGGCCCATGGCCTCCTGTGGCTCAAGTGGCACCTGGCACAGGCTGTGGGGATGTCAAGCCCCTGC
>VZSZ01001100.1:80144-93568 GCA_013398815.1 Ibidorhyncha struthersii
GTCCAGCCCCTCCCTGGACCAAGGGGATTCATGAACTGAACACAAAAACCCTTCTGCAGAATTGACCACCTCCTGTGGTGTCTCTCCGAGGGGGGGAGGGCGCGGGGGGGGGATGTGGCCATGTTTGGCGCATGGACACGCAGAGCTTAGGGCTGGAAACACTGGTTTGATGGCTCTGCAAGTAGGAGAAAATCCCCAATAGTGAGCCGAATCCTCCCTGTGGGAGGAATTGGGAGCCCAGAGGACTGGCCAGCAGTGCTGGGGTGTGGGGAGAGCCTGTGGGACTTTGTCCTGTGGCCTCCCAGGGAGGCACATGGTGTTATCAAATGAACTCTCTTGCCACATATGCTTGGAGACATCTGCTGTGGCCAGTGACCTGACGGGGCCCTGGAAGACAGGGCTGAGGCCTTGGTGACTGGCGTGAAACATCAGTGCCGAGCACAAGACAGGAGATGGACGGATGGAAGGGACAGTGGTGTTGGGGTAACCCCAGATGTGTATGTGAGCACCATGGGTGAGGACAGCCCATTGTGACATCCCTGAGCAATGCATGGTGATGTCACCGAGCAATGGGTTCTGATGTCACCGAGGGATGGGCTGCAAATCTCCAGGTGGTGTACTGTGATATCCCTGAGTGATGGACAGCAATATCACCGAGCGATGGGTTCTGATGTCACCAAGGGATGGACTGTGACATCTCCAAGCAATGGACTGTGATGTCCGTGAGCAATGTATTGTGACCCTTGCTGCTTGTATCTGGGCACTGAGTCTCACCCAACTGGCTCATGTCCGCAGTCCAGCTGAGCAAGTTCACAAGGTTTGGAGTGTTCTGTGCTGGTGTTGTGCTTGGGGAATTGTTCCTTGCAGCTCTCGTGTCCAGCCCCAGAACTATTGGAGGGTTTTCCTCAGCCCTGCCAGGTTCAGGCAGCCGGGGCACTCAGGAGGTGCACTCAGAGTGGCAGAGGTGATCTGGGAGGAGAAACCTCACCATCAGGAGCTGGGAGGGTTTCCTTCTTGAAGGACTTGGGCCCTTCCACCCCTCCCTGGGCCAGCCAATGACCATGGCCTCTCATCCTTTTCTAGCATGATACCCACTGCAGTGCTGGTGAGTGAGAGTGGCTTGACATCCCCAGCTCTCCTTAGCCCACTGCAGCACATGGAGAGCATGGCCACGGAGCCGGAGGGCCACTGTCCAATATGCCTGGTCAGCTGGGAGGAGGCCAGCTAAGGGGTGCCATGATGCCATGCATCCATCAGTTCTGTTACACCTGCATCCTGCAGTGGGCTGAGAGCAAGCCCGAGTGCCCTCTCTGCAAGAGGAGGGTGAGCTCCATCTTGCATTCAGTGCGGGGGGATGATAACTTCAAGGAGCATGTCACATCACCTGCAGGACCACCAGTGGTCGCCCACCTGACAGGAGGAGCTCCTGGACACCCAGCTACCCACAGTTTCCATCGCCCTGCAGCATCCCAGCCATCAGCTGCAGGTCTGGTGCTCAGGGCTCCTGTGGGCAGCCTCCATCCCCTCATCTGGGTGTTGCTCCCAGCTATGCTCTAGCCCCTTCTGCGCTGGCTGCAACAGGAGCTGGGGCTGATCTTCAAGGGAGGCTGCTGGGAAGCATCAACAGCATGGAGTGTCATCCTATCCAGCCTGCACCTCTTTGGCCTGGACAAGGAAACCCTGATCCAGCTCCTGCAAGCTGCCCTGGGCAGGCACATGAGGAGCTTTGTGCCACCGGCTGATTGACACCATTGTGCACCAGTGCAGGGGGGAGGCCTGTCATCAGATGGGCCTGGGGAACACCTGCGCTGCTGAGGAGTGGGAGGGCAACCCCACAGCTGCCCCCAGCCCTGCTGCCTCCCAAGGGGAGTCTCCTGCTCCCAGCCCTTTGTGGAGGTCCCAGCAGCCCACTCTGCCCTCATTCCTTCCAATGGGAAGCAAGAAGAGTTACAGTAGGACGTAGAGGAGGCTATTTCAAGGCTTTCCACGTGCAGCTGGGGTGGGGACCACTCCCCTGACAGGCGCCAGTTAGCCCCAAAGTGGAGGGCTGGCAGCTCTGAGGACCCCTCCCAGACCCCAAGAAGCCATCCTGCCTGTGGTGACACTGTGAGGGTGTCTCAGGGGCTGGCCAAACTACATCCAGGCCAGCAGCTGGGACTCACACTGATCCCCACGAGAGCCTGGCCCCCTAAATCTAATTATTGTTAATTAAAAGAAAATAAAGGCATGAAAACTGCAGAAGGAAGTCTCAGTATTACTATCAATCTCGGTGGCATTGCTGACCCCACCTATGCTGCTTTCTCGCTATACCCCTGGTGTTATGCCCACTGTTTCTTCATGTGTCTGCTTGACCCTACCACCTCCTCCTCCCAGAAGCCTTGCAAACTTGGTATAGAGCCCATGGCCTGGTACTAGCAATGGCGGTGCCATGTTCCTGGGCTATGGGACTCAAGGGATGGGGTGCACCCACTGTGGGTCCTGTTACACCGTGAGGCAGAGGAACAGGGGTGGGAGACCAGATGAGGCTTAGGTCCACAAAGGAACAGAAGCACAATCCTGTCTGCTTCAGTTCCCCAGGTGAAAGGTGGCGGTGCCTTGCACCAGCCATTCCCTCAGGGCTGCTCTGGTTTAAGCGGAGCTGTTGTTCTTTGGAAAGACTCCCACCTTGGCGTGATCTGGGGGGGAAGGTCCATGTGGAGCCCTGGCGTGGACACCCTTTTGCAGCACACAGAGAGAGAGCATTGTGAGTCAGTGACAGAGCAAGGGTTTCCTACTCCATGTCAACCCATAGAAAATTGCAGAGCCATCAGACCTCTCTGTCTTCTCATCACCGCAGTCTTTTCAAGTGTGTGGGTGGGCTTTTCTGGGAAGAAATCCACAGTTTATTCTTGTCTTTGGTTTTGAAAACCAGTGCGTGCAGCCATAAAGGACATGCTGGGGCGCCTGTTCTGACCTGGCCGTGGAAAAGCTGTACAGTTCACAGCCAGCGAGGAGACCAGTAGGCTCTCAGTAGCAGTCTAGGTCTGATTCTTAGACAGTACAAGAAAATAAAGGATTGAAGACTGCAGAAAAAAGTCCTCAGCATTACTACCAATATAAAAGGGCAGTATGTTAATGATGGCAGTTTCTACTTACTTGCATTAGGATCTCCCTGGCACCTTGTTATGATTTTCTAACATGCATTCAGTCCTTGCCCTTTTCTGTTCATCATCTTTTTTCTTCAGGATTGAGATTAAATTTGATTAGCATTCACACTATTTAAGTTCTGGGATATTTTTGCACATTCTCCAGCATGCTGCATGCCTTAGGAGCCTGGGCTCTCTTTGCTGCACAGTACAATCGCTGCTTGCCCAAGGTGACAGTGCACAGTGACCAGGTCATGGCTTTCACCTCAGTATAGCAGTATTGCATTGCTGACATATGCTCTAAGCCTTTTTCTTGCAAATTTGCAGTCCTTCCTTTCTGTTCCGGCATCCCAGCTGCTGTGCATAGAGGGCTGCTGCCTAAAAGGCAGCATGTACATGTTGTCTGTCCCTTCCCAATTTGGCCAGTTCAGATGGCTTGACATTGGTTCAGTTGCTTTCCCAATGCAGGAGATTTACGGAAAGTTTGGCTCCATCCTCAATTTTGGTTACAAGAGTGCTTTAAGCATTATTCCACCTACACCTCAGAAGTCTGTTTTTAAAAGTATCAGTTTGCAAGGCCAGAGCATAAGGAGTCTCTGTGTGTATAGCCTAGATACAGAATAGCTGAACAAGCAAGGAAGAACCAAGAAGATGTGAGAACATGTCAGCTGAGCTCCTCGGAATGAAGCATCAACTTTTCCCTTTGCAGATGTCAGGTGCTTCAGTTTACACAATGCTGTGCAGACAGAACTTAATCAGTATCTACTGCAGGTCACAACACAGTCAACACACCACCACCACCCACAGAAATACTCACCCACCCACTCACACCTTGTGGAGTTGCTGCTGATTAGAAGCAGCATGTTCATTCCTTAGAGCAATTTAGACCATGTATAGTTTTGTTCTAGACTTGCTTTCAAACTTCTGCAGACACAAGAGCCATAAAACATGTCCACACAACCCAGAAACACTCAATTTAACATTCTTCAATTTTTTAGGAATAGAATCTGACAGGATTCTTTTTCATACACAGCAGATTTCTGACAGTACAACAGAACTTCCAAATAAGGCATTGAAGAGGACCACACTGTAGCTAAGTAATGCTTGTTTCATCAAATGCCTCCCCTTTTATATATAGCTGGGTTTGTCAAGAGTCAAAAACAGCCACGTCTGAGTCAAAAGCTCAGTAAAACTGAACCGTTTCCCCTCCTGCCCAAAGGATCCTTGCAAATACAATCTGTGTTTTCATTAACATGCCAAAGAGCCACCACAGTTCCTCAGGAGTCAAAAGTATGTAAATACAAGCACTTTGGACAAAACAGAGCTGCTTGGCTTGGGAATGTCACTGTTAGTGAAAGGACACGATTGAAAAAATGAGAGCAAGACAAGTGGTAAGGCTCAGTGGCTCAAAGCATCATGATGTTTTAAGATTGCTCTGGGCACCCAATCTCTGTGGTAACGTGCTGGTTAGCACAAAACACCAAACACATCAAATGCAGCTTCAGTAGCTGCTGGGGCAGACATTGTTCAGGTACTTTGAAAGTCACACTGAGCGCAATGCTCTCAAAGGCATTGGGTACCCAGCAAGCATGAGTTCAGATAGATTGCAGAATGCTGAGGCCCTTGCAAAATCAAGAACAGCTGCAGAGCTTACATCTATTTAAAATGAGGTTATGGTATTCTCAGAAGTACAGTCTCTTTAAACAGATCAATATTCCACTACCATCTATTGTTCTAAAACTAAATCAATGCTTAATGAGGTTTTGGCCACATCTGGCTATTAAGCCTCACAATATTTTGTTTGTTTTTACATGCAAGTGCCAAGTCTCTCCTTTCAAAAAGATCAATAAATCAGCCTCTTCTCTCAAATTCCTTGCCTGTATTAAAGCAATGCACAGTTTTACTAAGAACAACAGCATATCGTATCTGTGATGTCACTGAACTAAGAGTGCACAGCTTAAATTTTACTGAGTGTCTTCATGTCTGATTTTGGACATAACTAACTGGCAGTGAAAGAGAAGTAGAGAACTTTCAGGTCGTTCAGTGCCTAAATGTATATTTGCTGTGTAGGAGCAAGCATCTAAACAGACACCAGAAAATCATGCCCTAAGTGTTCAGATTTTCTAATATTAGTTGCTTATATGGGCTGGAACTTCTTTCTGAAAGCCAGTGTATTTCAGATAGGGCTTTTGCAAAGGGACTGTCCTTCTGCCTTTACTCTGCTGAATGTCTGAGGAAACAGAGCAGGGAAGAGCAATCATTTTAATCCAGAATTCTGAAGAGACTTAAAAAAGATCAAGCGCTTGGCATCTAGTTAAGTGAATCACAGTGATATTTCAATTCCTGGCTATTTCAGACTCTGAATACCCCAACTTTGTCTTTCACTCAGCATAGCTGCAGAGCTAAGCAACAAGGCACCATCAGCCACAGCCCATGCTGTTGACTAGCTGTTGTCAGAGGCACGCTGGCATTATGGCCAGGTGCTATGCGGATGCACCCAGACCACCACCCGGCCAGTATGGCAAGCGTGAGAGAGAGGATTCACTCACCACTGTCCCTTGCACTTCCTTCTAGGTCCACCTCTTGGGCACCTACTCCCTTTTTGCGACTGGAGCTTTCCTTGCACTAGGAGTACACAGTTTCTGGACTAACTTGCCAGCTCTGACATGCCCTTCAAACGCAGATCAAACTGCCTGGCATTAGCAGATTGAAGAACGAGCTCCCTGGAAAGCTGCTTAGATGACAAAATCAAACACAACCTAGAGCTTAAGTGAAGGGTTTTTAACTTGTTCAAGGCAGCTAGCAGTTAAAGAGGGGCCGGGAGGACAAATGCACCCAAAATCCTGGTGGCTCAGCACTACATAGTTTGAGACAGAACCTGTAAATATTTATTTCTGCTTCAGCTGTTGAGATTCTCTCACATCCCCAGTTCCAAGTGTACTGCTCATGGTCTGCATCAAGTGGATCAAGCACATATATAACCTGCTCAGTTTGCATTTGGAGCTCAAGCCTTCAGCCAAAGTGATAAAAAGGGATTGGCAGCAATCGCACTGGAAACAAATCTGAATGCCTCACCAGAGCTCATCTTCAGAGGCAGATAAGGTGACTTAAAGTCAGAGATCTGCAAATACCTTGAGATGTTGGGTGTTTCAGTAGCTGAAAACACTGTGCAATAGTTTTGTCTCTTGTGTGCTCTCAGTATGAGAAAGCTTCAGAAGTCATGGGCATTGACATGATTGGATAATGAGTGAACAGTGCCCTATATGCTGAAGGCAATGGTATTCTACCAGTGCTTTTTGCAGATCGTTTGAAATAACTCTGTAGCCAGTTACTAGTGGCATGCTTTAGGGATTAATACAAGAACAAAGGCTATTTGTCATCTTCTTTACACACTGGAGTGATGGGACAGCATGCACTCTCAGCAAGTCTGAGAATCCATACACACCTGTGTGGAGATCTCCAGTGAGCATTTACTGTTAGCTCCCAAAGCGCTGAGCAGGGGAGAGCAGGAATTTGTGTGAGGGGAGAAGCATTGTTTGAACTACAAAAGCTGAGGCAGCCAGCCTCACACTTGGCCAAAAAAAGAACCCAAATTTTGTGTCCCAGACACTTTTTTGGTACTCCTAAAATCAAAGTGAGAGGCTTGTTAGAATGTACTTGTGAGTAGGACAGTAACCTTAGTGCCATCCAGTGGCTGCTGTATGTAGGAAAAGAAAAAAACTGCAGTCTCCATCCATTTGTTCCAGTTTCCCAGATCCTTATCCAAGAATCAGAAGAGCAGTCTGCCTGTGACAGAGCTAAACAGAGCTGCCACTGCCTAATGCCAGCATAAGACCTTTATGGAATCAGTGGGGACTACTGCTAAAGCCCTCCACATACTGTATTTGTCGTCTTCACAGCAGTCATTAGCTCTTGCAAAACAGTGTTTGGGATCTGACTTAATGGATGAGAATAGCAGGAGCCTGTTTTCAGTTGCGGCTTTTCTGGGCTACAAAAGATGCTGCCCAAACATGAGTAGTTTGCTTGAATTTAGTTAATCAAGCATGAATTCGTATTTCCGGCCAGTCTTACCCAAATAATTATTTTCAGTGCTCAGGGGTATTTCCGTCTGGTGAGCCACTGAAATGCAGCCACCACAGAGCTTTACCAGCCATTATGGCTGTTCCCAGAATAAAACTGTGAAGATAGCAGGAGAAATAGTTTATCCAGTTGTAAATTAAGAATTTAGTAAAATATTATTTCTCAAAGTAATCAGACAAAATAAATTATTCAGGAATTGTGTTTGCCTTACAACTGCAAGATTAGTGAAGTGTTCACCTTGAGACTGCTTGCACAGGAGACCGACAGCATGGCAAGCCATCTCAGCCGCCCTGCAAGGGAGAAACGCCAGCAACTTCTCTGTCTCCTGTACCTTGGGATGGGCTGCTCATAGAGGTTACCTCAAACCATATTGTGACAGGAGCTCACTGGCAGATATCTTTCAGCATTCTCTACCAGGATATCCACCTCAGCACTTCAAACAGCCAAGGCAGGAACAGAAGAGAACTGATAACATCTTGCAACATGCACCTCTGAAATTACTGTATTAAAGCTGCAGGTACACTGTGTTGTAACATACACAGATATTACATACCTGTATATGGCTTACTGACTCTTCTGGTCTAGAAGGCTGCATTAGTAATGCTTATATTTAAAGAGTATGCTTTAGCTGTATTTTCAGTTGTGGTTTTTCAAGTTATTTAACATGACCTGTTGAGTCAAAAGAGAGTGAACTGTGGCCAAAATTTCACTTAATCTTGCTTTGCTGTAATTTCTTTTGTAGGTAGAGTCAAAATTTTACATTTCCTAAGATTATGAGATAGTTGATTTGCAACCAGAAAAGCTATTATATATGTATCAGGCAACAATCAAAAAGGAAGGACAAAAACTTTGCCTCCAACTTTGTGCCACAGCACAAAGTAAATCAGTAAATGAGTAAATCAGGCATAGCTGGCAGTCAGTAACTTAAACTGCCAACCTCAGCAATCATATAGCTGATAGTCAAATGAGTTGATCAAGCACAGCTTGAAAGAATAGCCTTGTTTACCTGCAGTCTGGTTTAGATTACAGTGGTGTCCAACCATTGAGGAAAAGCATTTTGTTGTATGCTTTCAGCCTCTTCTGCAATCTGAGCTGATTACATATCCCAGTAACATCATTTGACATCAGACTTAATGAGGAGCCAAAGCTTCTTTTTCCTGATGTGAGTAGATTTGAAAAGTCTTTCAGACCTAAAAATACACAGAAGGAGCCAAGAAGGAGGAAAAAGGCTGTAAAATATTTTTTTTATTAAAAGAGTTAACATCAGTTTTGATTTTTAGCTCCAGAGAGAGACACATAGAAACAGATGAAGAGTGATAACATTGCAATATGAAGACTGAAGTACCAGACAGCAGGAATTCCTCCCTGCACGTAGGCAGCTTAGAAAACAGCGTATGCATTCTTTAGGATAGGTGTGAACTATCTGTTGATTGGACTTGCCTCTTGCCAAAGTAAAGGAGACACAGAGATGTCTGAACCCACTGCAATGTCTGTTTCTTTTGATTACAGAGAGAGGGAGGGGATGAGTCTCTGATCAGCTTCTTTGTAGTTCTGAGGCCAGAAATAGTGGATATAAAGGTAGAGTTACCTTCATTCTTTTTTTTTTTTTTAAAAAAAAAAAGGTTATATTTAAGTTATCCAGATTCCCTGAAAAGATTTTACCTTCAAAGTACATGAATAATTTTCCCTGCTGTGCTCTGAAACACAAGGACTTCCAGAGCTGGAAAGAGAGTCAGCGCTTCCACCACACTAGATGAGCACTTTATATCTTCCTGTGTAGTATCCCTGTCTGAGCCTGAGTCAGAGGACAAGGGAGAGATGGGAAACTGAAAGAGGGCAAAGGAAAAGGTATGTGTAGCTACCCAGTCGGCTAAGTGCTCTTCTTGGTCTGCTCCAGCTCAAGGTGTCTCCTCCCTCTGGCAATGAAGCCACGTTGTTCTCCAATTCTCAAATCAGTCCCTGGGATGGACTGCTTTCAGAGAACTGGCAGTGTCTATGCTTTTCCTTCCCTTACTAACTGCCCCCCTTAGAGCTAACTATCATTTTGCGCAGAACAGAAAACAATTCAGAGGGAATCAGGTTTTAAACCTACAAGGTGGCTATTCCTAACTCTTGCCTTAGCTGATATTTCAGTCTCCCACAGACGGATCCTGGCAAGTCTGTGCACTCTATAGATTTCTCGGCTTTGGGTTGTACCTCCATTTCATCTACTTCCAAATAGAGACTCTTGCTGTTTGGGGAATGGCCCTTGAATCCAGCTCAGACTTTTGATCTGCCTTAGTGTAGCATAAGTCACTTTGTAACTGCTCACACTAATTTGATCAGTTAACTCACAGCATCAAAAAATAACCATACATCAAATCTGTGAGGAAAGGAATGTGCATAGGAACTTCAGAATTTTGTATGGCCCACGCTGAAAAACCTTGCCAGCATAATGCTTTTTGATGAACAACAAAATGTTATAATTTTTGTCAGCATAGTTTCAGTATCCAGCAAAGAGGTTGCCAGGATCCCTGCTCTGCATATTAAGCCATCACTCCACCTCACCCAGTGATATGGGGGATATGCGGGAAAGGGAGCCGTAACAGCAGGCAATTGCCAAGAGGGATGTAAGGTTTGTTTCCTTTCCTGTAATTTACCCACCAGCTTTGGAATATGAGTGACATTTAGCCTCTAAATAGAAACAAAGTTGTGTTTACCTGCTGTGTTAGTTTATTGTGCTATGTGGTTTCCAGGGGAGTGGGTGAATGGCAGAAGGGAAACGAAGCATTTTATGTATCACATACCTTCAGTGACATAACTCATCATAACTCATATGTGGAAGACCTGTTGCTCTGAGAATATAAAAGGATCACACTACTTTCAGAGTGACTCACAGTCCAATCTGTTCCTTTCTGCAGAGAAACAGCTTACAGAGCTGTGGCTCATCACTGTATGAAGTACTGCTTCCTCCTACTGATACAGAATACTCCTAATTTTGAGGCTCTTCCTCCTTTCTACTCAATTAACCAGTCAATGCTTCTATTCCCATCTCTCCGCATCTCTCCGCTTGGGGACTGAGGGTCACACTGAGTCCTTCACTAAGGTTCAGCAGAAGGACTAAGCAGGATCCAAATGTGGCATAAACATGAGAAATTTCCAGTAGGACTTGAAAGGCAAGGCAGAGTTTGGTTGTCCATCTCTGGAACAAACTGCTGATCAGAGTCCTAAAGCCTCCAGTGTTGTGTTAAATTGCATGTGGCATGTGGGGGTGTAGTGTTCAACAGTGACAGAGATGCTTATCAGTTCTGGCAGACTTGGAGCATGCTCCTCCTTCTTCATTTACACTGAAGCTTGTATTGTGCAAAGTGAGACAGAAAATCAGAAGTCGAGCACCCGCTGACTTACACGTCACTGGTGCTCTCTGTGAGGTGTACTCTTCACCTTGCATCATGCAACCTTCTACCTCCAAATCCACAGGGACATGTGGCAAGAAAAGACACCTTTGGATGTAGTGAAGAAACTCCTTCAAATGTAGGATGGGATCCAGCCTCAGTGCATCGCTTAATGAAAGCAAAAGTATACACTAGTTAATGAGACAGGTATTACTGTTTTGCAGAAATCCTTTCTGACTGCAACACTGATTTAAGAAACATACAGGAATAGAGGTTTTACACTAGAGAAATATTAACAGAAGTGGCAGCAGGGGGAAATACCAGAGAAATTTAAGCTGCCTGTGCTTTGGGTTGTTGGTGTTGGTAGTTACGATATACACCCGCCAAATCAGTAGTACATCCATGCACGATGAACAGCATTGTTTGCCACTATGCAGAATACACAAGTGGTGCTAGTATGCCAAGCCGTAAAACTGAACACAACAAGAAGCACTCATTTCCAAGGAGGAGATTCAATTCCAATTGCAGCAGGTGTTCAGAGGTTTTGTTTTGCTGTTTCACCCAAGAAATCTAAACTGGGGTCAAAGGTTGGGCAAGAGCTGCCTTGCAATGCCAAGCTCATAGGGTCAACCTGACATCTAACAAAAAATCTCTCTATAAAAAAAGTAGAGGTGCTTTTCTGCAATGCTGCATGCTATTGTGTTGCTCAGTATTTGGAGGTATGGGTTATCGTATGTCGTACTGCTCTCTAAGTAGCTACATTTGCACCCCAATAGACAATTTGGACAGCCAACTTCCCAAGCATGTATGAATCCAGCTTGGAGGTTTGCTGACAGAAACAAACCAGTAGCTCTTACATGCAGTCTTTTTGCAGAGTAGCAAAGAGTAGCTACTCTCTGGTAGCATGAGTTCAGGGACTTGTGCCTCAACCATTTAGCCACTAACAGCAGCTATGTGCTATCTGTCTGAAAGAGGGGTTAGCAACAAAAGGGATTGGGGTTCAGCAGGGAGCTTTCTTTGTGGGAGACCGGGGACAGTGGCATAGCTGTGGGCAGAGGTGAGTTTAGCCTCACTGCTGAGGCTGGGACAAATGGTCCAGGCCTCAGTTAAGGGAAGACACACAACTTATAGCTGCTAGTCTCCTTCCCGGCACACTTTGACTGTGACTTGTGCAAACCACCCCCAGGCAGCTGGATATTGACCTTCCATGGACTCCAGCCTGACCAGCTTATGTGTACAGAAACGCTGTGCTCAAATGGCCCCTTCCAGGGTGTGAGGTTCCTGAGCTAAATGGAAGGCAAAGGAATGAGACGAAGCCCCTTGAATAGCTTAATGAATCTGTTTGTCTTCCACTTGAATGACGTGCTTCCCTTATACATAATTTTTTCTGTTGGTGAAACTAAAAAAAGAAAAGCCTGAGCCCATCCTAACATGAAAGAGGAGACCACTGCCTTGTATCGTGTGATTTAAGGTAAGCATGTCCTTTATACAAAGGTGTTATCGATGCTCTACAAGACTAGCAGCCCCGATGCATTTAAAAGTGGAGGGAAATGTTATACATGTTACTCATGTCAAAAACTATCAAACTAGCACAGCTGTGGGACCTATGAACTGTTTGGAAAGATGTTCTCATGCACACTGTCTTTCCTTGTCCATTCCTAATGATATTAAGGATTGCAGAATAACTTTTTTGTATGCTAATTTACCTCCTTGGTCTATCTTCTCTTTGCCTGCTACTTAAAGATGCACATTAGTTTTGCAGCAGTATGCAGCCTGGGCTGCTTTCCTCTGGATTGTTTGTCACATCTCCTGCTAGAGAGCCGAAAGAGGATTGATATTTTTTGTTGAAGGCACCAGTGCTCAGACACCTGAGCAGCATCTCAGTGACAGAGAAAACACGTTTTCTTAGCAGACAGTACCAGGTCTGCAGAAAACTGTTCTTGCTTCTTGTCACCAGATGGTGCTCCAGTGCTGGACAAGTGCTGCCTCAGTGACCTGCTGAAGCACCGTGTTCTTCTGTAGTTTTGGGCTGCCTGTTCTACCAGATCAATATCATTAATCTGATTTGCACTTCTGATTACCTCTGGTTCAGGTCGTTGTTTGGCAAGGCTGAGTGAGCCCTCAGCCTGCTTCTCAGAAGCAGTTTTCTCATTGAATTGGTTAGCTCATAGAATTTGTCCAGAACGGTGGGTGGTGTGGCTGTCACCTCTTGTATTGCTCCCACAAGGGGCATTTGGAGTTGGATCTGGCCATGCTTCAGGCCTCTTCTGCTCAAGAGATCTCTTTTTGGAGTATGGCATGCTCCTGTCATGGTTAGTTTCTTCTTCAACAAAGGTACCAAAGCCTACACCTGGCCTGAAGTTTTGTTCAAGCACCTCCAGCTACAGAGAAGACCAATTGAATAGACAACATGTTTAACATGCTTGGAGCGACTGCCCTCAGGGTGCTTTTGTTTCCATGTGGAGAGTTTGAATCTGGGGATAAATCAGGCAATCCCCCATCATTGTCATTACCACACAGCATGCAAGCCTGGTGGAACAGTGTTTCACACAACATCCTGGTCTCTAAATTGGAGAGACATGGATTTAACAGACAGATTACTCAGTGGCTAAGGATCTGGCTGGACGGTCAAACTCAAAGAATTGTGGTCAACAGCTCCATGTCCAAGTGGCAAGCAGTGACAAGGGGTGTTCCTCAGGGGTCAGTACAGGGACCAGTACTATTTAACATGTTTGTTGGTGACATGGATGTTGGGATTGAGTGCACTCTCAGCAAGTTTTCTGACACCACCAAGCTGTGTGAAGCGGTGGAGGGAAGGGATGCCATCCAGAGGGACCTGGACAGG
>VZSZ01001102.1:3402-22223 GCA_013398815.1 Ibidorhyncha struthersii
CTGCTGCCTCTGGCACCTTCCTCAGCTCTGAGGGAGTGCCCATCTCCTCCGGGGGCTTTGGCCTCTCCGGCTTTGGCCTCTCCGGCTTTGGCAGCCGCTACTGCGGCAGGCGGTGCCTCCCCTGCTAAAGCTGCTGGCCATGGCCCTGGGGAAGGGCCCCAGGGACCCACAAGATGGTACCGGAGTGGGGACGGAGCATCGGGTTGTTGCTTTGAGAGGGGCTGAGCAACCCCAGCACCCCTTGCAAAAGGACGGGGCCAGCCTGGGCTCTCGGAAAGCACGGCCCATGCCTGACTTTCTCCTCTTTCTCCTTTCCCTCTTGTGCCCTTGTGCTCCCCTGGGCTGTGAGCCCCACAAAGCCAGCCTAGGGAGGACCTGCTGGCCCTGCTCCCTCTCTGGGGCAGGCAGGTGGACACTTTCTGGGATCTTCACCACAGCCATGGGGCACAGACTTCTTTCTGCCCCTTGAGCTCCCTGCACTGAAGCCTCCACTTAGAATGACCTCATATCCCTCTTTTGACTCATTAAAGTTCTGCTGCATCCCAGCACATGCCTCTGTGTTGCCTCTTTGCACTGCAGATGCTCTCCCAGGATGCCCAGGGAGAAAGTTCCTCAGGGTGGTTCTGGGATGGGTTTTTTGTGGATGGTTGCATGGTGGTGGTTAATACAATGATTGTTGTCTGAAAGTCTGTGCGCAGTCTTTCCAAAGCAGCCTTTCTTTGGAGAATGCCCGGGCATCAGTCTGCTGGTGCTATGAGGTGGGTGATTGCCTTTGCATCACTTATATTTTTCCCTTTTCTTGCTTCCCCTGCTAGACTGCCCTCATCTCAGTTCCAGAGTGTCCTGAGTGTCTTGCTCTTCCAATTCATGGAACAGCAGATTGAGAGAACAGCTGGTGGGTGCTTAGTGCTTGCCAGGCTCAACACACTGCACAGACCCACATGTCATCCTTGTCCTGCTACTTCTCTGTGCCCAGGGCTTCCTGGGAATGTTTCAGGGGAGAGGGAGGCAGGGAGAGACTTGGGACAGGAACAGAGGCAGCGGGTACACGCTGAGTGTCTCAAAGGGCTGTCCAGGAGCTCTCCAAAGCAGTGCAGTGACCAGCAACAAAGGCTGCAGAGAGGTTTGCAGCTGAGGAAGGGGAGCTGCTGAAATGCCACAGGACATGGTTGGGCAACATGGCACATGTCCACCCAGAGCCGTGAATGGCAGCTGGCTTGGTAGCAACCAGCCCTGTCTCCCCACAAATTCTTCAGCCCCTGACAAGCAGCAGCCCAAAAGCAGGGGCAGGAAAAGGTGCTTTTGCAGTAACCCCATGAAAATGCGTGCACCTCCCAGCACTGCTTCGGGACGCCAAGGACTGTTATCAATATCCTGGCCAATATGAGCAGGACCTGAGCTACGAGATGTAGTGACTATACCACTCTGCTCAGCACTTCCATGATGGCATCAGAACACTGCTCTAATACAAGAATGATATAATTTAAGAAAGACCTTGATCGAGTGGAGTGAGTTCAGCAGAGGGTGTCCAGGAGAGTGAGGAGCTGGAGCACTTCCTTGGGTAGGAGAAGCTGAGGGCACAGGGCTTGCTGAGTGTGAAGAGAAGGCTTTGGTGCAAGACCTAAGACCAGCTTTGGAGTAGCTATGGCGAGGTCCCCCAAGAAGATAGATCCAGGCTCAACAGTCTGGCAGTGCATGGTTGGAGGACTAGAGACAATGGGCTCATGTTGAATAGTGAGAGGTTTGGATTCAGTAAGAGGAAAATGGTTTTCACCAAGAGGAGAGTAAACAGTGGAAGAGGTTGCCTGGGGAGGTTGTGCAGTAACCTTCCTTGGACGCTCATGGCTGACTCAGCTTGGAGCAAGGGATTGGGCCCGAAGACCTCTGGAGGTCTTTTCAACTTGATTATGCTATGATTCTATGGTCCCAGGACCATGTTTTTGTGCCTCTGACCCCTGGGGATAGGGCCTGCAATGAGGAGGAAGGGCTCAGCTTCCTTGCCAAGGAGATAAGCAGTGTGCAGGACATCTCCTGAATGCTCTGTGGAAGGAAACAAAAGATTGCAAAAAGCATCTCTGCACCAGCTAGAAGACCACAAGACCTGTGGACCCCAGTTGTTGGGACAATGTTTTCCCAAAGATGCTGTGGCAGCATGTTCCCTTACTGTTCTCATTCTTTTATTTTCCACCTAGTCTTCTCCTCAGCCCTCAACTCTAAACCTCAATGCTTTTATTTAGGACAGGTTCTCCTAGGCTTTCCTGTGGAGGTGTTGCCTCTGCCTTCTCAATAACACATTCATCCCTTCGTCTCCTCGCTACTTGCTTCACAGTGTTGAGCTTACTATGGAAAAAGAGAAGGTGTACACAACAAAGTGAAGTTAGTGACTGACCTACATTGAGTAATTCTATCCTGATATGCCACACAGAGGCAGAGAAGTTTATCGACCACGACTAAGCATACTCAATGCAAACTGGTGTTGACAGACACTGCATAACCATCCCCAATAACCCCCTCCCAGAACCACCCCGAGGAACATCTGTCTCCCTTGGCATCTTGGGAGAGCATTTGCAGGGAAAAGGATGACACGGACACATGGATTTGGATGCAGCAGAAGTTTATTGAGTCAAAAGAGGGAAATGAAGTCGATGTGAGTGAGGGTCCCAGTCCAGGGAGCCCAGGGGTGGAAAGGAGTCTGTGCCTCATAGCTGTGGCAGAGATCCATTCCAGGTGTCCATCTGCCTGCCCCAGAGAGGGAGCAGGGCCAGCAGGTCCTCCCTAGGCTGGCTTTGTGGGGCTCACAGCCCAGGGGAGCACAAGAGAACAAGGGCACAAGAGGGAAAGGAGAGAGTGGAAGAGGGGAAAGGCAGGCATGGGCCGTGCTTTCCGAGAGCCCAGGCTGGCCCGTCCTTTTGCAAGGGGTGCTGGGGTTGCTCAGCCCCTCTCAAAGCAACAACCCGATGCTCCGTCCCCACTCCGGTGCCATCTTGTGGGTCCCTGGGGCCCTTCCCCAGGGCCATGGCCAGCAGCTTTAGCAGGGGAGGCACCGCCTGCCGCAGTAGCGGCTGCCGAAGCCGGAGAGGCCAAAGCCGGAGAGGCCAAAGCCCCCGGAGGAGATGGGCACTCCCTCAGAGCTGAGGATGCTGCCAACGGCAGCAGAGGTGGAGGATCCCACGGCAGTGTTCTGCGGGAAGGAGCTGAGGATGGGTCCGGGCAGGGTCACCACCACAGGGGAGGGCTGGATGACGACGGTGGAGTCCTGGCACTGTCTGACACAGGGCTCATTGCAGCTGTTGGCCAGCGGGGTCGGGCCGCAGGGCTGGCATGGCAGGCATGGCTGGCACTGGTTGTAGCAGGACATGTCTTTGGGCTGGAGGTGCACCTGGGAGAGATGGCAGGGGGGAACAGGGCAGGGGAGATGAGTGTGGAGCAGCCTGTCACCCCACAACGAGGGACCTAAGGCACGAACTAGAGACAAGAGCTGGAGGCTGTGTAGTGAGGCCCACCTTTCCCTCAGAAGAGCCCTGCTAAAGGTGACCAAGCCTGGGGAGATCCCCATCTACCACAAGCTCAGGGGACACCTCAGCCAAGACCTAACCTCTCTCCATGACGTACCTTCTGCTCCCTTCCCGCTCCCATGGCAAGCAATGGCAAGCCAAGACCCTGGATGGGACACAAGGGCACGTATGGGCTGAAAATCCCACAGGAGGAGTAGAAGGAGGAGAAAGGACTTCAGACTCACCTTGTTCCCAAGGGGATGGAGGTGGGAGGAGTGGATGAGAGAGTGAGGAGAAGGGCCCGCTTTTATACTGCTCCTGCACCGCCCCAGGCCCACAGTCACTGCACGCGGGCCATAATTTTCCATCAGACTCACCTGCAAAGTAAAATATGCTACCTAATGGCACAGGTTGTATTTTGGTTTCTGTCAACACAGTCATTTAATTTCCTCATTTCTGACATGACCAGTAGACCACTGAGGCTCCTTTCAATAACCTGGATGAGAAGCCGCAGGATTTCCTGTGCAGGAACAATCAGTACAGGGCAGAAGAAAATCCCCAAGTGGGCCCCCATGGAGTTGGTTTCTTCCTTACTATCTGAGCAGTGTGTTGGGGCTCAGGATGGCACCTTGTTCCTCCCACTTTCGTCACACAGCATGCACTTTTGTTGGACGCTTTGAACCCTGACCAGCAAGAGACACAATGACTTGACCACTTTTCCAAACACTGACCGCCCTGCAAGCCCCCTGAGCTGTGGGCGTGATGGCAAGAAGGGTTGTGCTGAGAGCAGTGGCCATTATTTCCTGGAGGTCTGCTTGGGTACAGCCCAGTGCTTCGAGATGGTTTTCCCTGGGCGGAAACAGAGCTGCCCTGGCTGCAGGGAAATACATCACTGTGTGGGACACAGGACTGCAGACAGCACACATTCCTGGCTTGGTCTCACACCAAAAGGCTGACACACAGCCAATCCAAAATTAGAGCGTGACTTGCCACGGGTAGGGAGAGTCTATCCCAGGAAGGCTGCCTACTGAAGGCATTCCCTTGCCCTCCTGGGATGTGTCCCAGCTGCCTCCATGCCTTCAGGGCAGGGAAGTGCACCACCTTTTTGATGTAGTCTGAGAGCTGTTTAGAACACAGGGACATTCTGAGCACATTTCCTCCTTGAGCATCCTCAGGCACGTGACACTGCAGGGTCCTGCCTGGCCTTGCTTGCTGGGGAGTTGGGGGAAATTTCCTTGCCTCCCCGGTGGTGCTGGGTTGTGCTCCAAGCTGAGGAGTCCTCTGGGGCATGGGAAAGGAGGCATGCTGAAGCCCCAATGCTGGGAGAAGACATATTGCCTGGGATGCAGGGATGAGTTCCAGCCAGTGGGAAGATGTTTTCTGCAAGCCTTTCTTTCCCTTTACAGAAGATTCATGTGAGCTCCTCACCACAGCCCGGGGTCTTTGGCCAGGAAGATGAGGCCTGTGCATCTATTCCCTTCCACCCTCTGTGTCTCTCCCCAAGGCTAACTGTGCCCCAGGGGACAGATCTACCCAGAGAAGGTTCTTCCTTTCTGGTTGTAGGACCATTTGTTAATGCCACGAGGCTCCTGTCGCCCAGTCCTCCCGCCGGCCTAGGTCTCCCACTACAGCAGCCCTTCCCTGGAGTGCATCAGCTGGCTTGTACAGGTCAACCTTTCTCAGGCAGTCCTTGATTTGATGTCCACCCACTGCTGGGAGGGATCCCCCTCCTTTCTTCAACTCTTTCAGAGGGCCCAGCTGCCTGGGAGACCTTGTAGGTGAAGACTGACAGAGACAAGGCATTGAGGCCTGCAGCCTGCCCTCTGTCCACTGTTCAGGAAATCATCTGCCCCAGTCAGCCGTGGGCATTCATTTTCCTCCATCAGTCTTCGACTACTCTTGTAGGGGTCGATGTTGTCCTTGATGATTTTTGCCTGTGTGTCTGGATACCCTTTGCAAGACACAAAGCCAGCTGAGCTTTGTCTCAATATTCCTTACTCATCTGTATGGCCCTTTGATGGACTCCAGTATGGCTATGCCTCTCTTCTACTAAAGAGCCTTGATCTTGATACATTTCATGGCAGTAGTGGTCCCAGCAGTGCTAAGCAGAGAAGAGGGATCACCTTCTGCGATGTAGCCCAGGATGCTGTTGGATGCCGTTGCTGCAAGGGCAGGTGGCTGCCTCATGGTGTCCACCAGGATCCACGTCCTTGGCTGAAAATAGCCCATCGTAGCCCATAAGCCCCAGCCTGTAGTGACACATGAGGTTCTTCCTCCCGCACTGCAGTACGTTGCATAAAAAGATTTTTGGATTTCCCTTGCCTGAACCTCATGGTATTCCCCTGCCCATGTCTCCACCCTCTCAATATCCCTCTGAACATCTGCACAGCAATATACTGTATCAACATCCTCCTGTGAGTGGTGTGTCATCTGCAGGCTTACTGAAGGTGTAATCCTTTGAACCCTGCAGGTCATTAAAAAAGGGATTAACAATACTGGGCCTAGTCTGGATCCCTGCAGCACACCAGGAGTGACTGGCCTCTACCTGGACTTCATGCCCCTCATCATAACCCTTGCAGACCAGCAGATTAACAACATTTGCTGCACTGCCCTCACCCACTGGAGGCAGGCACGTCATCAAAGAAGGCCATGAGGTTGGTCAGGCCTGCTTTCCGCTCTATAAATCCATGCTGACTACTCAGAGTCACGTTCTTGTCCTTTCATCTTGGGAAATGGCTTCCAGGATGATTTGCTTCATCATCTTTGCAGGGACTGAGGTGAGGCTGACCAGCCTATTGTTTCCTGGCTCGTCCTTCATGTCCTTCCTGAAGACCGGAGGCCCAGTGGCTTTCTTCCAGCCCTCAGATGCATTCCCTGACTGCCTGGGCCTTCAAAGGGAGTTCAGAGTGGCCTTGTAGTGACATGATGTCAGTCCAATCTGTTTAAATGTCTTCCAGACCTTAGTCTCCTCTACTGTGGGCAAGTCTTTCCCACTCCAGACTTTTCAAGGAATCTCAGGAGCCCAAATTCTTAACAGCAAATCCTACCAGTAAAGACCAAGGCCCAGAAGCCTTGGAGTAACCCTTCCTGTATTCCCTGTCCTCAGAGAAGCTGCCTTGATCAATGCTGGGGTTGCCTTTGCCCAAGCCTCACTTTTGCTGGTGACCTACCTGGAAGAAGACATTCTTGTGCTGTGTGCTTTGCCTGATTCAATGCCAGGTGGGCTTTGGCTTTCCTAAGCCCATCCCTGCATACTCAGCCAGTCTGTCAGATATTGTCCCCAGAGCAAAGGGCATCCAGAGGAAGACAGCTGAAACTATTTGCATGGAGATGCAATGGCCAGTGATGGCTGGAGTGAGCTGAGAGAGAGGGAGGAGAGAGAAGCAAGTAGCATGTCCTTAAAGGAAGAGCAACCTTTGGATGCTCTGCTGATGTATGCGGAGTGGGACAGAAATGGACATCTCCCTGCAAAGGGAGTTGCAAACAATGGCACTTCACTGCCCCAAGCCAACATCCCCTGCCTGCATGGGACCCCAACAGCACTTGGGGGTCATCTTCTGCCTGCACTGACACAGTTCAGCCTGGGGTATCATTTGGCCTCTCATCCTGGCACATGAAAGGAGCCTACATAACGGATGAAGCATGTCAGAAATGAGGAAATGTAATGACAGTGTTGACAGAAACAAAACCAGAATCTCTGCCATTAGGTAGGATATTTTGCTTTGGAGGTGAGTCTGATGGAAAATTACTGCCTGTGTGCAGTGACTGTGGGCCTGGGGCGGTGCAGGAGCAGTATAAAAGTGGGCCCTTCTCCTCACTCTTTCATCGACTCCTCTCGTCTCCATCTCCTTGGGAACAAGGTGAATCTGAAGCCCTTTCTCCTCCTCCTTTGCCTCCTCCTCCTTTCCTGAGATTTCTCAGCACATAGATTCTCCATTTTCCTATACTGTTTCTTGGAACTGCTTGCCATGGGAGAGGGAATGGGGCAGAAGGTGTGGCATGGACGGAGGTTAGGTCTAGGCTGAGGTGTCTCCTGAGCTGTTGGCTAGTTGGGGACATGCCATGGTTTAGACGCTCTTGATAAAGTACTTTTGGGATGAGGGGGAAGGAGAAACCTGTGGACCTCTCTACACCTCTGGCTCTTGTCTCCAGTATGTGATTTTGCTCCCTTGTGTTGAGGTGAGAGGCTGCTCCTCACCCACTACTCAGGCTTTGCTTTCCCCTGCTCTCTCTCCTAGGTGCACCTCCAGCCCCAAGACATGTCCTGCTACAACCAGTGCCAGCCCTGCCAGCCTTGCCAGCCCTGCGGCCCAACCCCACTGGCCAACAGCTGCAATGAGCCCTGTGTCAGGCAGTGCCAGGACTCCAACGTTGTCATCCAGCCCTCCCCCGTGGTGGTCACCCTGCCCGGACCCATCCTCAGCTCCTTCCCGCAGAGCACCGCCGTGGGATCCTCCACCTCTGCTGCCGTTGGCAGCATCCTCAGCTCTGAGGGAGTGCCCATCTCCTCCGGGGGCTTTGGCCTCTCCAGCTTCGGCAGCCGCTACTGCGGCAGGAGGTGCCTCCCCTACTAAAGCTGTTGCCCGTACTGAGGCTTCCACTCAGATAGAGCTTGTTTCCTTCTCTAGACTCATTAAAGTCCTGCTGCATCCCAGCCTGTGCCTCTGTGTTGTCCTTTCCCGTGCAGATGCTCTCCCAAGATGCCCGGGGTGTCACATGTTGCTCAGGAGTGGTTCTGGGAGGGGGTTGTTGGGGATGGTTGTGCAGTGATTGTCAACACAGGCTTGCATTGAGTATGTTTAGTCATGCATCAGGTGATCTTCTAGTTTCTAAACTTGTCTGCCTTTTTGGGTCGGGATAGAATTACCCTATGTAGTTCAGTGACTACCATCCACTTTGTTGTGCATGCCTTTTCTTTTTCCTTGATATGCTCAACACTGTCATGCAAGTACTCAGGAGGGAATGTGGTATTGACAAGACACAGGCACTAGCCTCCCAGGAGAGGGCAGGAGAACCCATACTAACCATAGTATTTTCAAAGGGAAGGACACAGTGCAGAAGGCTGCCTATTGTACAACCATAATATCAAAGAAACATAGAATGTATTGGAAAATACTTTAAAGATTATCCAGTCTGATTTAAAGATCACCCATCCCTCCTACCATGTCATATAACGTCATGCTCAGCAATAAAACTGTGGGCAGTCTTTCCAAACTAGCTGCTCTTCAGAGATTAGCTGAGCATGGGACTGCTGGTGCTAGGTGGTGGGTGACAGCAATAATATTTTTTTCCCCTCTTTTGTCCCTTCCCTTCTTAGACTGTCCTGATCATGATCCCAGAGTGTTTCACTGTCCTCCAGTTCTCTCCCCATCCCACTGGGACAGCAGATAAACAGAATAGCTGGTGGATAGTTAGTGTTTGCCAGGGTGAACCCACAACACAGACCCACAGGCAGTGCCTGTCGTCCTTGTCCTGCTACTTCCTTGTCTGTGGTTGTCACCCTCTCAGAAGGAGCACAGCTATGGTATCCACCCAGTTGAAAGCCATGTCCTCTGCAGTCGGCAGAAAGGATGTAGCAGTCCAGACAGAGCTCCCATGAAAACATGCAGCTTTGGGCTGCAGGGACTGCCAAAGCCCTTCACTGTAACAGATGGCAGTAGTGAGAACAGCTGTGTGAGGTGTGACAGGGTGGACGATCTGCTCTGCCTGGTGGCAGAGAGGAAGTAGAAAGGTTAAGGAGCATCAGGTAGTCCAAGAAAGACACAGACTGGTGGAACCATGCTCTGCCCTCCCTGAGACAGAAATGGGAACAACCACCAGGAAAAACCCAAGATCAAGGGGATCCTTTATCCTCCCCCTGCCAGGCTGAAGGCAGTAGCTTAAAGGAGAGGAGTGAATGGAGGCAAGTCCATGTTCGGGGCAGCAGGCAAATCCACTCCTTGCCCACCCTGCCTGCCCAGGTGCACTGGATGTGGAAGGCTAGTCAATGCATGATGATGTGGATGATGGTCCATCTTCACGAGGTGCTGCCAAGGTCAGAAAGGCCTAGGTCAGAAAGTGAGGACAGGTTGAGAGAATTGGTGTTGTTCAGCCTGGAGAAGAAAAGGCTCTGGGGAGACCTTATTGCAGCCTTTCAGTACTTAAAGGGGGCTTATAAGAAAGATGGGGAAAAACTTTTTAACAGGTCAGGTTGCAATAGGACAAGGGTTAATGGCTTTAAACTAAAAGAGGGAAGAATTAGGCTAGATACAAGGCAGAAATATTTTACAATGAGGGTGGTGAGACACTGCCCCAGGTTGCCCACAGAGGTGGTAGATGCGTAATCCCTGGAAACATTCAAGGTCGGGTTGGACAGGGCTCTGAGCAACCTGATCTAGTTGAAGATGACCCTGCTAATTGCAGGGGAGGTTGGACTAGATGACTGCTAAAGGTTCCTCCCAACCCAAACTATTCTATGATTCCATGAAAGTCTTCCTCCCTCACTGCAGTACTTGGCATAAAGGGGTTAAATGCTCTTGGCCCCAGCCTGGACCCCTACTGTGCATCAGGAGTGAGTGGCTGCCAGCTCTTGTGCCCTTGTTCTCTTGTGCTCCCCTGGGCTGTGAGGCCCACAAAGCCAGCCTAGGGAGGACCTGCTGGCCTTGCTCCCTCTCTGGGGCAAGCAGATGGACACCTGGAATGGATCTCTGCCACAGCCATGGGGCACAGACTCCTCTCTGCCACTGGTGCTCCCTGCACTGGGACCAGCACTCAGAGGGGCCTCGTAACCCTCTTTTGACTCATTAAAGTTCTGCTGCATCCCAGTCCATGCCTCTGTGTTGTCCTTTTCCCCATGCAGATGCTCTCCCATGATGCCCAGGGATACACACGTTGCTCAGGGGTGGTTCTGGGAGGAGGTTGTTGGGGATAATTTTGAAGTTATTGTCAACACAGTCTTGCATTGATTATGCTTACTGTTGCATGGGGTGATCCTCTAGTTTCTAAATTTGTTTGTATTTTAGGGTGAGGATACAATTATCCAAGGTAAATCAGTGACTACCATCCACTTTGTTGTGCACCTTTTCTTTTTCCTCAGAAAGCTCAACATTGGGATGCAAGTAGTCAGGAGGGAATGTGGTATTGACAAGACACAGGCACTAGCTTCCCAGGAGAGGCCAGAAGAACTCATACTAACCATAGCATTCTCAAAGGGAGGGACACAGTGCAGAAGGCTGACTTATCCTACAACCATATTATTATACAATCATAGAATCATTTGGATGCAAAGAGACTTTTAAAAATCACCTAGTCCAACCCTCCTCCCATGGGCAAGGATATCTGTCACTGTATCATGTTACTCAAAGTTTGAGTTGTTACTCAAACCCAACCTTGAGCACTTCTAATGATGGGGCATCCCATCATTCACTGGGCAACATTTTCCAGTGCCTCACCACCCACATCATAGTAAATTTTTTCCTTATGTCCAACCTCAGTCTACACTATTTCAGTTTAAAACTGCTGCTCCTTGTCCTATCACTACAGCCCTTGATAAAAAGTCTCTCACTGACTTCCTTATATTTCCCCTATATATATATCGAAAGGCAGCAATGAGGTCTCCCCAGAGCCTTCTCTTCTCCAGGTTGAACAATGTCAACCCCCATCTCCTATGAAGCTTTTCAAGCAGTTCTAAGTATTTTTTGTACTGGGGACCCCCAGACTGGGCACAGTACTCCAGGTGGGGTCTATCAAGAGAGAACTAGAAACAGAGACTCACCTCCCTTGACCTGCTGGCCATGCTTCTTTCAATACACCCCAGGGTATGATTGGCTTTCTGGGCTGCAAGCGCACATTGCTGGCTCATGTTCAATTTTTTTACCACAAGTATCTCCAAGTCCTTCTCCACCGGGCTGCTCTCAACCATTCATCCTCCAGACGATATTGAGGATTGCCCCAACCCAGATATTCACATGGGACCACTCCTCAAGCCTGTCAAGATGCTTCTGGGTTGCGTTCCTTCCCTTAAGTGTATCAGTTGTTCCCCTCAGCTTGGTGTCATCCACAAACTTACTGAGGGTGCACTCAATCCCACTATCTATGTCATTGATGAAGATATGAAATAGTATTTGTCCCAGTACAGACCCCTGAAGGTCACCACTCCTCACTAGTTTCTACTTGGACATTGAGCCATTGACTGTAACTATTTGGATGCAGCCAAAGTGCCCTTGGGGCACTGTCACTTGCAGGTGATGAAGAAGTCAATGACTCCACCAGAGCCCCTGTCCATGAGGCCCAGCTTTGCTGAGTCTTTGTCCAGGCATTCTCTCTAGGCCTCGGTGCATGTGCTGCGGAAGGGACACGTGGCCACTGCTGACCTCAGTTGAGCAGCCTGGGCTGTGGAAGGCCCTGTGATGGCAGTAGCTCACAATCTCCTAGAAAGTAGACAGGAGAAAAGAGGAATAGAGGAGAGAAGCAGGGTGGCAATTCTTTTTGTCCTGGCTGCCACTGTTCTGGAGGAGGGAACTCAATCAGAAAATTACCTCAGAGGACAACAAGAGAGGGAATGGAGGAACCATGGTTACTGGATATGGCTGGGATGGAGGTAAATTTCTTCATAGCAAGCCATATGGAGCTGTGTTTTAAACATCTGGCTAAAACAGTGCAGATAACACTGCAGTGCTTGCACAGCATCAAGGCCATCTTACTCTGCACCCCCTGTGGTGGAGGCTAGGGGTAGGCAAGCAGCTGAGAGGGGACACAGCCAAGATGGCTGACTTTAATTGGCCAAAGGGTATTTCCATGCCATATTAACATCATGCTAAGCAACATAACTGTGGGCAGTCTTTCCAAAGCAGCTGTTCTTCGGAGGATGGCTGGGCATCAGTCTGCTGGTGCTAGATGGTGGGTCTTTGCATCACCTGTTTTGGGGGTGGGGGGCGGTGTTCCCTTCCCAATTAAACTGATTTGGAAATGACCCAAGGGTGTTTTTTTGACTCTTTCTCTTCCAATTCTTATACCTTCCCACTGGGACAGAGGATCAAGAGAACAGCTGGTGGGTGCTTCATGTTTGACAGGCTCAACACACAGCACAGACCCACATGTCATCCTTGTCCCGCTCCTTCCCTGTCTGTGCCCAGGGCTTCCTGGGAATGATTCTGGAGAGAGGGAGGCAGGGAGAGACTTGGGACAGGAACAGAGGCAGCGGGTACACGCTGAGTGTCTCAAAGGGCTGTCCAGGAGCTCTCCAAAGCAGTGCAGTGACCAGCAACAAAGGCTGCAGAGAGGTTTGCAGCTGAGGAAGGGGAGCTGCTGAAATGCCACAGGACATGGTTGGGCAACATGGCACATGTCCACCCAGAGCCGTGAATGGCAGCTGGCTTGGTAGCAACCAGCCCTGTCTCCCCACAAATTCTTCAGCCCCTGACAAGCAGCAGCCCAAAAGCAGGGGCAGGAAAAGGTGCTTTTGCAGTAACCCCATGAAAATATGTGCAATTCCCAGCACTGTTCCTGGACACCGAGGACTGTCATCAACATCCTGGGATGAGCAGGAGCATAGCCAGAAGATCAATGGAAGTGATGATCCCACTCTGCTCAGCACTTCCCTGATGGCATCAGAACACTGTGGTGAGTTTTGGGCTCTACTGCAAGAAAGCACTTGACTGAGTGGAGAGAGTTCAGCGAAGGGTGCGTAGGATGGAGAGGAGGCAGGATCACTTCCTTGGGGAGGAGAGGCTGAGGGCACGGGGCTTGCTGAGCATGGAGAAGGGAAGGCATGTCAGGAGACCTAAAATCTCTGGAGTAGCCATGGTCACTGAACTGTGTCGGGTCATTACATCCAGTGCCAGATTGGTAGCAAACTTAGAAAGCAGAGGGTCACAAAATGCATGACCCAGGATATTCAAAGCAATCCTTGTTAAAATTCACAGCAAAACCTTCCCCTACAACTCCCTCCCAGTACCATCTCTTAGCAACATCCATCTCCCTGGGAACCTTGGGAGAGTGCTGCAGAGAAAAGGACAGGAAAAAGGCACGGACTGGGATGCAGCAGAACTTTATTTGTTTAAAAGAGGGAAACGGAGTTGATCTGAATGGAGGCCCAAGTATACAAAGCACGAGATCCCGCGAGGTGTCCATCTGCCTGCCCCAGAGAGGGAGCAGGGCCAGCAGGTCCTCCCTAGGCTGGCTTTGTGGGGCTCACAGCCCAGGGGAGCACAAGAGAACAAGGGCACAAGAGGGAAAGGAGAGAGTGGAAGAGGGGAAAGGCAGGCATGGGCCGTGCTTTCCGAGAGCCCAGGCTGGCCCCGTCCTTTTGCAAGGGGTGCTGGGGTTGCTCAGCCCCTCTCAAAGCAACAACCCGATGCTCCGTCCCCACTCCGGTACCATCTTGTGGGTCCCTGGGGCCCTTCCCCAGGGCCATGGCCAGCAGCTTTAGCAGGGGAGGCACCGCCTGCCGCAGTAGCGGCTGCCAAAGCCGGAGAGGCCAAAGCCGGAGAGGCCAAAGCCCCCGGAGGAGATGGGCACTCCCTCAGAGCTGAGGATGCTGCCAACGGCAGCAGAGGTGGAGGATCCCACGGCGGTGTTCTGCGGGAAGGAGCTGAGGATGGGTCCGGGCAGGGTGACCACCACAGGGGAGGGCTGGATGACGACGGTGGAGTCCTGGCACTGCCTGACACAGGGCTCATTGCAGCTGTTGGCCAGCGGGGTCGGGCCGCAGGGCTGGCAGGGCTGGCAGGGCTGGCACTGGTTGTAGCAGGACATGTCTTGGGGCTGGAGGTGCACCTGGGAGAGAGAGCAGGGGAAGCAGAGCGAGAGGGTTGGTTGAGGAGCAGCCCGTCATGCCACCGTAAGGGAGCCGATGCATGAACTGGAGATGAGAACTTTAGGCTGTTTAGGGAGGCACACTGGCTTCTTATTCCTATGGCCCACAAGTGCCCTGCCATGCCTCACCAATCCCAGAGAAATCTCCATGTAGCACATAGATCAGGAGACACCTCCTGTGTGTGAGGTGCCATCACCCAGCCTCTCTTCTTGCCACAACTTCTACAGTCTTCCCTGTTGCATGACAAACAGTCCCATGACCCAATCTAGGACAAAGGGGCAGGTACATGCTAAAAAAATCCCAGAGGTGGATGAAGATGAGGAGGAGAAGGAGGAGAAAGGGCCTCAGACTCACCTTGTTCCCAAGGAGAAAAATGCAAGACGAGTGAATGAGAGAGTGAGAAGGGCCCAGTTTTATACTGCTCCTGCACCGCCCCAGGTGCACAGTCACTGCACGTGGGCAGTAATTTTCCAAGAGACTCATCTCCAAAGAAAAATATCCTACCTTATGGCACACGTTGTGTTTTCGGTTCCCTCAATGCTGCCATTACATTTCCTCATTTCTGGCATGCCTAATCTGCCGTGCAGGCTCCTTTCATATGCTGGGATGAAAGGCACGAGGATTTCCAGGTCAGGCTCCTGTCAGCACGGTCTCAAGATACTCTCCAAAGTGCTGGTGAGGTCCACCTGGTGTTGAATCAGGCAAAGGATGTGGAGTGCAACACAAAGGTCTTCTTTCAGGTAGGTCAGAGTGAGGCTGGGCCAAAGACATCCCCAGTGCTGAAAAGAGCAGCTTCACTGGGGACAGGGACCGCATGCAAGGTGAAGGTACTCCAGGGGTTCTTGGCCTTGGTCTTTACTGGCCAGATTTGCTGTTGAGAGATCTGGCTGCTGACATTCCTTGGAAAGTCTGGAGCAGGGAAGACTTAGCTGCAGTAGAGGAGTATCAGGTGTGGGAACATTTAAACAGATTGGGGTGACATGAGTGTAAGCAACCTGATGCCAGGCACCCAAGGGAATTGGTTGGCGCCACTACAAGGCTGCTCTCAACCCCCTTTGAAAGTCACTCCAGTCTGGGAATGCATCTGAGTAAGAAAGCCAGTGAGCCTTCTGACTTCAAGAAGGGCACAAAGAATGAGCCAGGGTACAACAGGTTGGCCAGCTTCACCTCAATCCCTGCAAAGGTGATAGAGCAAATCATGCTGGAAGCCCTTTCCCAAGTTGAACGGGCAAGAAGGTGATTGTGAGTGGTCAGCATGGATTTATGGAGGGAAAAGCAGGCCTGACCAACATCACAGCCTTCTTTGATGATGTGCCTGCCGCTGGTGGGTGAGGGCAGTGCAGCAAATGTTGTTAATCTCATCTGAACAAGGCTTTTGATGGTGTCTGCTCTAACAATTGTTACAGACCAGCTGAGAAAATACAGGCTAGGGAAGAGGGCAATGCAGGAGATGATTAAAATCTGGGATGGCAGCTGGACTCCAAGGGTTGTGATGAGTGGCCTGAATTCCAGCTGGCAGCCACTCACTCTTGATGCACAGTAGGGGTCCAGGCTGGGGCCAAGAGCATTTAACCCCTTTTTGCCAAGTACTGCAGTGAGGGAAGAAGAACGTCCTGCACTGCTACAGGCTGGAACTGATGGGCTTCCAAACATCTTTGCAGCAGAGGACATGGGTCCTGGAAGATAGCATCAGGCACCTCACATCCTTGCAGAAATGGTATCCAACATCATCCTGGGTGGCACTAGGAAGGCAGTTTCTATCAGACTGTGGAAGATGAGCCCTCTTATCTGATCAGCACTGCTGAGATGACAACTGTGACAAACACCGTCCAGTTAGTGGCTCCCCAGTATGCGAGAGGCATGGTCAGACTGGCATGAGCCCAGCAAAGAGCCAGGGAACCCATGAACTGACTGGAGCCCCTGAGGCAGGAGGGGCTGCAAGAGGTGGGGCTGTTCGCCCTGCAGGAGAGAAGGCCTTGGGACACACTTCCTAGCAATGGGTAAAAGGACTGATGGGAAGGAGTCAAGAACATAGAGCCAGACTGTCCTGAACCCATCCAGTGAAGGGACAAGAGGCAAGAGGCACAGATTCGAACTTGGAAAATTCCACGCAAACCTAAGAAAAGACTTCGTTAGTGTGAGGGTGCTCAAGCACTGGCTGGGGTTGCCCTGTAAGGATGTGGCTTCTCCATCCACAAACTTCAGCCTAGTCAGGCACCTGGTATGTAGGATGCCATGGAGGCACCTGTGAACTACAAAGAAGCTCAGAAAAGCTGGCAGCGCCTTAGGCACCTCATGGTACAAAAGCAGAATGGTGTCCAGTCCAATACTCAGAAAAACAAGCAGATGTCTCAGCTGACCAGCTTTATTTAAGCAGAGTACTCAAGGCGGAGCACCAACATCAAAAGGCAGCATCCTGGGGGTGGAAGGAGCGATAAGCTGCAAATGAGGAATTTGGAAATAATTCCTAGGCATGTTGGGATGCTGTTAGGAAAGCCAAAGCTCAGTCTGCCTTGAATCTTGCAAGGAGCATCCAGAGAAACAGGCAGCAAGTACCAGGAGCAACACCGACGCCTACAAGAGTAGTCGAAGACTGATGGAGGAAAATGAATGCCCACGGCTGACTGGGGCAGATGATTTCCTGAACAGTGGACAGAGGGCAGGCTGCAGGCCTCAATGCCTTGTCTCTGTCAGTCTTCACCTACAAGGTCTCCCAGGCAGCTGGGCCCTCTGAAAGAGTTGAAGAAAGGAGGGGGATCCCTCCCAGCAGTGGGTGGACATCAAATCAAGGACTGCCTGAGAAAGGTTGACCTGTACAAGCCAGCTGATGCACTCCAGGGAAGGGCTGCTGTAGTGGGAGACCTAGGCCGGCGGGAGGACTGGGCGACAGGAGCCTCGTGGCATTAACAAATGGTCCTACAACCAGAAAGGAAGAACCTTCTCTGGGTAGATCTGTCCCCTGGGGCACAGTTAGCCTTGGGGAGAGACACAGAGGGTGGAAGGGAATAGATGCACAGGCCTCATCTTCCTGGCCAAAGACCCCGGGCTGTGGTGAGGAGCTCACATGAATCTTCTGTAAAGGGAAAGAAAGGCTTGCAGAAAACATCTTCCCACTGGCTGGAACTCATCCCTGCATCCCAGGCAATATGTCTTCTCCCAGCATTGGGGCTTCAGCATGCCTCCTTTCCCATGCCCCAGAGGACTCCTCAGCTTGGAGCACAACCCAGCACCACCGGGGAGGCAAGGAAATTTCCCCCAACTCCCCAGCAAGCAAGGCCAGGCAGGACCCTGCAGTGTCACGTGCCTGAGGATGCTCAAGGAGGAAATGTGCTCAGAATGTCCCTGTGTTCTAAACAGCTCTCAGACTACATCAAAAAGGTGGTGCACTTCCCTGCCCTGAAGGCATGGAGGTAGCTGGGACACATCCCAGGAGGGCAAGGGAATGCCTTCAGTAGGCAGCCTTCCTGGGATAGACTCTCCCTACCCGTGGCAAGTCACGCTCTAATTTTGGATTGGCTGTGTGTCAGCCTTTTGGTGTGAGACCAAGCCAGGAATGTGTGCTGTCTGCAGTCCTGTGTCCCACACAGTGATGTATTTCCCTGCAGCCAGGGCAGCTCTGTTTCCGCCCAGGGAAAACCATCTCGAAGCACTGGGCTGTTGCAGACACAATGCTCCAGGCAGCCCCAGTGATCATTGCCCTTAGCCTGACCTTCCTGCCAGCACTCCCACAGCTTGAGGGGCTTGCAGGATAGAAGGCATGTATTGGAAAAGTGGCCAGGCCTTTGTGTGTCATGCAGGTCAGGCTTCAAAGTGTGCCGCCAACGTTCATGGTGGTGTGAGGAGAGTGGGTGTTGTCCAACGCCCAACATACCCCTCTGATATTAAGAGAGGAGGGACCTGACTCCACAGAGATTGTTGAGTAATTACGGGGGTTTGGCAGGGCAATATTCTCTGTCTACAAGCCTGCTGAGGGCATTGGTTGGGGAACCCCAGAGGCTGCCACAAGAGGGGAAGACTTTACCAAAGTAACCAGCCAGTGTCTCCAGGAAGGTGAAGCTTTGATTAGGCGAAGACATTAGAAATCAGAGGCACAGCCCACCTGCCTAGAGAGGCAGTGATCAATGACAGGTGACGCAAGCAGGGAGGCAGGCAGGGAGGGAGAAGAATGCAGCATGCCCTTATTCACAGGAGCGTTTGGGCACACAGGGGAGGACAGCATTGGTGGGAAGACATGCACACGTTTCCGCATAGAGGGTTGAAAACAACCTCACCAGATTTCCCCGCACCCACCTCTCCATCTGCACAGACACCTCCAGAACTCAGGGGGACATATTCTGTGTGTACTGACATGATCCTGCCTTGGAAATCCTTGTGCCTCTCATTCCAATATTTGAAAATAGCCGACATGGCCAAATGGCCATGTCAGAAATGAGGAAATTAAATGACAGTGTTGATGGAAACCAAAACAAGAACCTGTGGCATTAGGTAGGGTATTTTGCTTTGGAGGTGAGTCTGATGGAAAATTACTGCCT
>VZSZ01001103.1:9764-25405 GCA_013398815.1 Ibidorhyncha struthersii
TGTGTTCTCTATAATCAGGTTTGGTCCGTTATGGCTTGTTTTTTGGGGTCAGGTTTTGGAACTGACCTACAGCTGTGGGACTCCAAGCTTAAAAAAAAAAAGTAAAAATTCAGGACCTTGTAAATTAAGGCCTTGGGCTCTTGTGAAAGGAAACAAACAACTCTTATCTGTCTTAATGAGAGTCGTATGTGTGTATTTTGTATCCAATTGTATGAATTATCTTTAGCAGTGATACTTTGTAAGACCATGTAATTTATGAGGTGGTTATCAGTGACTCATAAGTATTTATTTATGTCTTATATGCATTGTGTATGTTTGGCTTGATCAGGGTGGCATGTTTGCATGGGTGAGCATGCGTTTTTTGTGTAAACACACACAGACAAGAAATGCAAGGCTTTCTCTAAGCAAATCAACTTCTGCCATGTTAATGCCTCTGCAATAAAATATATTTTGGGGGAGTCTGATGATAGATTGGAGGTAATGCAGGTTAGCTACCTCCTGTTCTGAGTAGACTTCTTGACTTTTAGGTACCTCATCCTCAGTGTGTTGTTTTGCATTAAGTACGTGGTATATAGGTGCCCTTGTGATGGCTGAAGAGAAGCCAGCCTATTCTCAGATGTGGCTGTGCTCCAGCCAGCTCCACATCCAAGAGAGCACAGCAAACCACTTTTGCTCAACCCGTGTTTTGAAATTGTTCAGAAGCTGGTTTGGTCTTTAACACAGTTTGGAGCAACCTTGAGGCTGCCTTTAGGACAGCTGCCAGGGGTCCCCAGTGCTTCTGTAAAAGCTGAGAAAGAGCCAGAATATCATAGTGCCCTGATCACGCATCCTCCATTCGGCTACACTTCCTATACTGGGAGCTGCCGGGTGGGGCTTGGGCAGAGTGGAGCCCACCTAAATCTCTGTGCTGAGTGTTTCTTGTTAGCTATGCGATAGGCACAGAGACTTAGGATGTAAGCTGTCTCTGTTTATATCAGCTGCACATCACAGTGGTCAGAATCACTATGTTAAGAGTGCATGACAAGGAATGAAACCCTATATTTCATTTATGGGTGGGTTGCATTTACGTTGTTCTCATTTTCTTGCCCCCCCCCTCCCTGACAATCGTAGACATCTGAAGCTCAGAGAGCATTGCTTCCAGACCATATCTCCTTGAATTGGGTTACTGCATCAAGCAGGGAAAGTAAAGCTATGTTTAAGTTTTACCCCAAATGAAAGCTTTTTCTACTCTGTGTGATACAAATAGACTTTTAATTACGGGAAGTGTATACTGCAAGTGCACCCCGGGATTTGATTCCATGCTTTGTCAGTCGAGCTTGTGAATGTGCCAGCTCTTACATGAATCTTTTTCTTCAGCATCACCAGTTGCAGTCCACAGTTACTGGATATCACAACAGCAGGAACAGAAAACCAGTCCCTGTGCTGATGGCCACCAGTTTTCTGTTTCCGGCAGACTTTCTTGGAGTGATGTTGAACATTACCACCATTCAGGTGTGCTCTGTGACTTGCTGGGCTTAAAAATTTGTTGGTGTTAATGTAGGGCCAGATTCAGTTATTCACACCTGCAGAGAGCGGATTCAAAATCCTACTAAATCAGAATTCCCTAGATAATTGTGGTCATAAACAGGCTGCAAGGCTGTACAGAGGAAAGCCCGTAGTATTTTTGGTGCAATATCGGAGCCTAGCTGAAGATGCTGCGACTCCATGAGCTTCTGTTCAGTTGCACCTTTTTGCACCAGGTGTGAATTTACCCTGTTGGCTTACAGACAAAGCCCTTGCTTTAGATCAGTCAGCAGTCGGGCTCCTGGTATTGTGCTCTGTGTATCTCCGTAGCTGCTGATAGAAGCTATTGTTCTTTTCTGCAATATGTTCATGGCATCAGGCATTATGACTCATGTCATAATACCATTGTGAGCCGTTTGTTTAATAATACAGCATCCGTATCGTGTCACTCTAGCAATGTTCCTAATTCTTTCTATTATTAACTTCTGTTTTGAAGTGTTTATAACTGTAATTTAGCTTTTCAAATTCTCACTGGGCGTAAGCTGGTGTAAGAGGAGAAGGTTCGTAAACACATCTGAAAGAATCTGACAAATAATTTATTGGCCATGCCTGATCAGAAAAGCGAGAAGTGTGTTTGTTTAAGGGTTTCTTTTTTTTTTTTTTTTTTTTTTTTTTTTTTTTGGCTAGCAATAATGCAGGCTTCATCAACACCTAGGAAGGAAAATGCCAGTACTACTTTTTTTTTTTTTTCACTCCTGTAGGACTAGTTGGATTTAAATATTGACGATATATTTTAATTTGACAAAGCAGGATGTTGAAAAAATGTAACTTGCCTTTTCCCTGTCAACTAATTTAGCAATTTGTTAGGGTGGTTGTTCTTTCATGCAGGGGTGTACCTACCTCCTACCTAGAGATCATTGGAGCTATTTGGCACTATACAGAAAATGAAGAACCTCCTTGGGTCTTCCTTTCCGTCCACTGGCAGAAGAGAGGAGCAGGATCCAGCTAATATATGAGCAGCAGATCTTCTGTTGAAGCTGTTGGAGTAGGAACCCTTAGCCTATAAACAATTTGGGGTCAGGGAACATCTGAAAAGTTCTTTGTTGCTGTTGTTCTGTTGTTGTGTTGGGTTTTTTTTTCTGTCTGATCAGCTTAGCTTCTGGCAATGTTGTTATACAATGACAACCCAGAGGTGTCTTTCTGGAAAAAAGAAGAGTTCTGGAACATAAATGTATCTCTCTTCTATTCTACTGGAATGTCTGCAGTGACCCTTTATTGGGGCTCTGAATAAATCTTGCCATAATTGATAGAAACAGCTTTAAAAGAAAAGCAAAACAGATCATGAAGGAAAGAAAGAGCTGATAAAGCTTCTAGCATCAAGAGTGTGCATGTTGAAACACTCTCTAATTATATATTTATCCAATCCAGTTAATACTACAGAGCTTGCAAAAAAAGCCCCATAATTAGGGGTTATGAAAATGTCTACATAGCAATAATATGGCACCTAAATATAGCATCTTTCCTCCTGAAGCGCTTTACATCATTTGAGAACCATGGACTCAATTCACAGCTGGCATTCACAGGTGCAACCTTATTGATTTTGATGGAATAGTGCCATTTTTACCAGGGATGGATTTTGTCATAAATGGAAGTTTTATCTATCCTACGGGCTTGTGGGGCTGCCCATGCCCATCACAATAGTATCTCCATATCTTTAACATCAAATTAGCTGGCAATAGCCAAACCTTTAGCAGACTTCAGAGTCTCTGCTGCATCTGCCTTCTCATGCTGCTGAAATCTTTGCTCAGGCTGAACTTATTTGCACTGTGTATTTTTGGGGATGGGAGAGAAGAACAGCTGATGGTAGTAAAGATGTATGATTCTCTTCAGGTGGGTAAAGATGGCTGTGGCTACAGGTTTTATTTAACCTTTTTGCGGGAAGGTGATTTCACAGTTGTAGTGTTTAGATTGAGTGTCAAGACTTTGGGACTCATGTTGCTCGGAGCACACCTGGAAGCTTAGACACGTGTTCCTGAGTGTAGCAGGACCTGAACTATGTATCTGTCACGGTATCCATCATTGATGGGGTGAAAGAGTAGCGCTGCACGTAATTTTATAACAGAAACTAAGACTGCTTTATACAATTAAAAAAAAAAATTGTAAGCAAACTTTGTCCAAACTGGAATTTGCCAAGTCAGGCAAACCTTGACCTAAAGGTCAACCTTGGAAAGTATCGCCAGACTCCCTAGTGTTGGAATAGGTCCTGGAGATTTTGGTCTACTCTGCTGCTTTGCAGATTTCCTATAAAACTGAGGACGCGTCTTTTAGCTACTTTGTACTGCTTCTAACATGAGAAACACAGTGTTTCCTGAGTGTGAAGTGAAATGGTCATACGAGGAGCTCAAAAGGAAAAGGAGATGGTTTATACTTCAGCCATATTTGCCACTACCTTGAATAGCACAAACAGTTCTGGACCACTCATCTCAAACAGAGCCGAACTTGGAATAGTTGAGAGAAAGATAACAATGCTGAGCTGAACAGCTTCCGTGTGAGGAACAATAAATTAAGCTGAAACTCCTTGGCCTGGAGAAGGGGAGATATTGGTGGGGTAGGATTGAATTCTGCAAGGCAGCAGCATCAGGCAGAAAGTGTGCAGGGATTGTTTGTTCTGTGGCAGTACATCAGTTAAGGTCATTAAATGAACTAGAAGAAGCCAGGCTCAAAGCAAACAAATGGAGATGTTCTCTTTGCAACTGGTAGTGGACACAAGGAATTCACTGCCAAAGGTGGCTGTGGAGGGTAAAAGCTTAGCAGGGTTCAAAGGATGACTGGACAAGTTTGTGTAAAGAAATACATGGAGGATTACTAAGTAGCTAGAAACCACATCTGGCTCAGGAAATACCTTGATCTGGAAATAGCTGGAGGCTAGCAGAAATGTGAGGGAAATAGCATAAGTAGTTGCTGTGCTTTTACTGTTTTCTGGCTGTCTGACCACTACAGGAGACTGAGTGCTGGGCTAGATGGACCAGTATGGCCGTTCTGCTTGTACTTGATGTGGCAATTCTGCTATGCGGGTGGATGCAAGTCACTGCTGCAGAGGTGTTCTGTGTTCCAGTTGTCCTCTGGTCTTGACTGCGGAACTCGGTCTCATGCTGCCTGTGAAGGTCTGGGCTCAGATCCTCAGTGAAATGCATCTTGATGATTTGTGCTGGAACACCAGCTTAATATGAACAGAGGGGAGACGCTGTGAAGTACTGAAAATTGGCCCCGTTTCCTGTAATAACTGATTTTCCTTCGAGGCCTCCAAAGCTTTACAAGACGGACCCTGCATAGCTTCAGAGCTCTGAAAGGCTTGAGGAGCTGTAAAGTCTTATTGTGAAAGAGAATACATTATATTGAGCGACTCCTACACACACATATACAGGAGAAAAAACTTCACCTCCTCCCATAATATGAGATTGTTGATATTCCCTGCATAGAAGTGTAGGGAATAAACAAATGCATTCATTAACATTTACCCGGTAAGGTGAACTGAGGACAGAATATCAGTTCAGATATCCAGGCTTATCTCTGAATTTCCTGGATTTTATGGGTTTAAGTCTAACTCTGAACAGGTCTTAAGGGCATTTTCTTGGTGGATTAGAAGGGCCTGTGTTTGGACCGTCCCATCTATAGTACCTATGGGATTATGCAAAGCCCTAGTTTTACTGTTTGTATCTGTTTTAAAATTCTGCTATTCATTTGCCTGAGTCAAACAGCTTTCAAACTGGAATTGGAGTTGGGTACGTACCATAAGGAGAGTACACATCTGGAAAGGGCTCGAAAGACTCAACCAACGTTTCACAGACAATGTTGGAAAACAAACAAAAACCCCTCTGAAAATGTGGTCTGCAGATGGGTCTTTATATTCTCTTCCCCATTATTTTAACAGGGAAAATTCATCTTTAACAGAAAGGCATTCAGCACAATAACAGCAGGAAAATGACTCAATGGGAGTCATTTTCCAGAGTGTCTTTCTGTCTGGGTCAGAGCACAACTTCTTCTGTGCCAAGAGACTCTCTTCCTCATGGGGTGGCTGCAGTGTCGGAAATGCTATCACCTTCACTGGTGTCTTCTGCTGAAACAGCACTGGGTGAAGCTTTATGTTTGCTGGGGGTACTTCTCCAGTAGTGGTTGCTGGCATGGGGCTCTCCTGCAGGCTTGCCCAAATTGCCACAGAAAGAGTTGCGTGGCTCGGGCGGCCAATCCCAGCTCCAAAGATGGTGTGCTTGTTGCAAGCTCGTGCCAAGCCATCTGTAAGATTTGTCAGATAAATGTGACTAGCAAAGTGGCACTCGTGAGCAGATGAAGGGAAATTCCCTAGGGGATTCTTTATTCGCTCGTCATTAGCAGGAGAGGCAGTGGGAAAAATCATTGTTTAGCTGTTCAAAACACTGGCGAACAACTGATACTGAATGATCTTTAAGTTGGGGGATGTCAAACGTGTCTTGAGCAGCCCAAACTCTGTGCTGCAGGCAGAGTATCATGTCCTGGATGTGGGGCTTCCCTTGGTGAAGGATAGGATAGCTGAGTTCCTCAGTCTTGTACTTTGCCTCAAACCCACCTTCGCTCCCTGGGGTAGCATTACTCAAAGTGAGCTGAGGCATGGAGCAGCCTAAAGGTGCATTGCTGCTGTTTACACATGCATATCCCTGATCTTAAATGGAAAATAAAATCTGCCCCTGTTGTGAGAAAGTCCTGCCTGCTCACCAAATGAAACCTGCTTTCAAGCTCTCTGGTGGCAACTCTGCAGTGAGGACTAAATCTTGCTTGCTCTAGTCATGAGACCAACTTAGATGTGATGACTTGCAGAGAAAACTTACTGAGCTCTACCACAGATTTTTTTGTGAACTAAAGCGGGCCCACAGTCCATGCTGAAGACGAAAACATCACCAGTCTCATTTTTTCCCCTCGCACTCCTTTGGCGCAAGTCACTTTGCTGCACCAAATGGAGTTTTTAGTCTTGAAATGAATCTAAGCCCCCATGACTACCTTCCCCAGGCAAGATGCTTTAGGCAAAGCCCTTGGTTCTTTTTTGGGTGGTTTATTGTGTTTGTTGTTGTTTTTTTTGGTTTTTTTTTTGTGGTGGGATATGGAGGTTTTTTGGTATCTCCTTTTACATGCTGACAAGGGCATGTGTGGGTATCTGCAGGCACAAAGTATCCTGCTCCCATTGCTATCAGCCCTACTCATTCAAATTCTGTTTAACGTGAGGCTTGGAAATTAGTGAAAACATCATCTTGAAAGCTAAAACGTCCTAGTTGCACTGAGGGGACTGAACTGGCATGTGGTGAATAGGACAGAGGGACCTGCAGTGTTCCCTGTTCCCCAAACTCTGCCATGGATTAGAGACCAATATGGGTTCCATCTCCAGGAAGGTTGACCTAGTGGAGAGCTGGTGAAGGAGACATAGGGAGAGAGACTTTCTCCTAATGAATCCCATAAAACCATTCACCCAAAGGGCTTCTGGTGTAGAGTACTGTGAAAGATTCAGATGTTATTTCCCACTGCTTTTTCCTCATTAGTCAAGATCAAAACCAAACCAACCAATCCAGAAAACCATTGCCCTGTAGAAAGGGTACAAAATCCACATTTAGCAGCTTCAGTATATGGCCAGACTTTCAAAAGCTGAATCCCCTGCAGTTCCACTGACCTTGAGGGAGACGTGAAGCAATATCTGACTTCAGATAGTATTATGTGAACTGCAAGACTGTATCAGTGAATAGGTCGTTTGCCAGATGCAGCAGGTTTCGTCAGGGAAAAGGTATTTGTGAATTTGGGTTGAATGCACTGGATAGCTAGAAAAATGAGGATATTCCGATAACAGCTCCAGACTTCAGCTTTTGTGTAAATAGATGAACTTCTGTTGACTCCAATACAACATTGCTTGCTTGCATGAGATCGGTCTTTTTTTTATATATAGGAAAAAGTCACATCACAAGAGACCTTTGATGTTTTAATGTGTCCTGGCATATCGATGGATACATCCAGTGGAGAAGAACAATCTGGGACACTTGGTCTGCGTTTTTGCTTTGCTGGAGATTTGCTATGTAACCTCGAGCAAATCTATTAATCTCCCAGTACCTCAATTCCCCAAATGCAAAATGGAGATAATAAAACATAACTCCCTTAGCAGGGTAAACACATTAAAAAATGCACTTAAAAGCAGTTGGGTACTAGATTAATGGAGACCTATATCTTGTGGGGAAGATTTGTTGTATTATAAATAATACATCTTCACAATTATTCCATTTAGTCTGCCTTGAAGCCTTCAAAGACATACCACGCAAATGTTTACTGGCAGCGTGTTTCCCCCCTTTTATTGGCCAGCAACATGTTTAGACCAGACTTTGCTGTGGCAAAGTATTTCAGCGCATTGCACATGGCAAATGGCTCTTTTACTGTAAAAGTAGATTTTTCTTTTTTTTTTTTTTTTTTTTCCCAGAGAATACCCCAAATAATGCTGTACTCAGCAAAAGCCTGTGCACCTGGAATAGCTGTCTCTGAGCAGATTTTCCTTGCAAAATGTTCAGTATGCTTCCGTCTAGAGCTTTGGACTGAAACGGAGAATGAAGGAGATCTGGTGGGTACCAAGGACAAAATTTTTAAGGGCGACTTAACTTTGCAGACCACCTGAAAGAACTCGGGTATGTGTCAAGTCAGCTAAGCAATGCTGGTGCCAAGATGTCCTGGACAAAAAGGCCAGTGTTGCAGAGCGCGGTTGAATTATCTAGGGTACAAAGCGGGGGTCTGGGGGACTCCCACTACAACATTAGTGTGCAGGAGCTAGTCAAGCCATTAGACCACCCACTGTTTTAGCAGTGTTACTTAGCTTCCCTGGACTCTGTAATTACTCTTGTCACATTACTAAGGATAACATAGAAATATTGCAAGCATTTTTGCCTTGAACTTAGAGTGTTGAGGCTTATGTAAGGGGGGGGGTGGGGAAGGGTTGCACAGACTAAAATGAAGCGTGTGATTCTTATCCCACTTGTGCTTGTTTTACACTAGTTTTGCCTCTGCTGGAGCAATTCCTCTTCAAAGTTGATGTAATGAGTTCAGAAACTGGCCTCTGTGTGTTTGTGAAACATCTTTGCCTGCCTAAAAGAGGTGTGTATTTTGAGGAAAGCAGCAGTTGGAGTTGGCATTTGCTTCAGTTCAGACGAGACTTTTTTTTTTTCTTTTCCCTCATACAGTGAAAAGCCAGTGTGACGTGAAGAGGAGCAAACGCTTTGTTTCTGTGATTAAGGCATCAAATAGAGAATTGAATTTGCTCAGGTGCCTTTCCCACGGGGATGTTCCTCAAGAACTGATGATGGCAGAGGTGTGCTGTCACACCCTCTGCTGCAGGCCGCTGGAGATGGGGAGTTCGACTTGCTAGTGTGTGAGACCTTTCATGCTCCTTCCTCCAGGAATGGGGGAGGAAAAACTGTAATAAAACTGTGGTAACTCTGGTGACAGAGATAATCCCGGATCTGTTTTTGCTGCGTGGCTCAGGAGGTCTCGTACAGCTAGCTAAGAAGGGTTGGGTATCAGGAGGGTTTGCTTTTGACCTCTGCCCTGCAGCACAGGAACTATTGAATTGAGGGTTTTCTTGGTGTCTGCTTCTTTGACTGCAATGTAATGCTTTTGGGTGAAAGGTACCATGGAAGAACAGCGGCAGCAGAAAAATATGAAAAACCCTAAGAAGAATACCAAGATGAAGATTAGCTGGGAGGAGAGGTAGCCTTGCGGATGGGGCTTCCATGTCAAGCATTAGCACCTGACAGTCCTCCTGATCTGATGCTGACAGAAACCACAGCAATGTTTATTTTAATCTCTGGCAAACTTCTATACGTTGGGTAAGAATGAAAAGTTGATCTCATGCTTGGGAGGAGCTTGGGAAGAGCGAGTACGTGCTACTCGGCTGTACTCTGGGCATTGCTGGCCAGTCACTCCGGTAGGCGATGCTCGGTGGGAGCAGTCCCAGGCTCTTGCAGACTGTGGACGCTGCAGTGAGAACAGCTCTGAGCCCCTCTGCAGCCTGGTCTGTGGTCTGCATGCGCTGTGTTAGAAGAACAGGCAAGAGGGCTGAGGTTTGGTTGTCTCTGACCCCCGGGTGGGATACTATCACTGAGAGGTAGCATTAACTTGTGGGTACGTGTGTGCTGCTAGGATGGCACTCTTGGTTAGAATTTCTTAATGTTTATTCCCCAACAAAACCAAAGCAGCCTAATCGTTGTTCTCTAATAAAGGAAAGAGTGTAACCTGCATTATTTCCACAGTCCATTGTGCAGAGGCCCGTGGAGAGAGACTAAGTAGGAGTGCATACCCCAACCCTGAGGAGTTATCTCCCTGTAGTGGTATAATGGAGGTCAGACTTTTTGTGTTGCATGATTGTTACTGTTGCTGCTATATGCCCTAGTGAAAAGCATTTCTTTTTCTTCTATATCTTTGTACCACGTCTTGGTGCCTACAGTATGCAGGTTAACAAAAATCTCTGTTTTATCAGAAAGTATTACAAATTGCTCTAGATATTCCTTTGATGATATTGCGCCTGTGCTTTCTGTTGTTCAAATTGCCTCCATTGGTAGTATCTCATGCTTTCTCCAGTCAAAATGCTTACGAACATGTTGGTTTTAACTGTTTGGGACATGAAATCATATGATGTAGGGTCATTTATTCTTCTATCTTGTGATCATCTGCTACCTAGGCTAGCAGACAACAAAGAAAAAAGTGGTAGCGCCAATCTACTATGTGTCACTGTATGTATGTATAGCACCTAGCACAGTTGGGAGTATATATTATCGACACTGCTATGGTGTGAAGGGACCTTATTGCTCTAGGCACTACACAGGCAGACAACAAAATATGGTGCCTTCCCAAAGAGCTTATGAACAAAATGTAGTTAGTGATCCATTGATCTTTGCAGCAGAATCCTGCAGGGGACCAGTGGATCAAAGCTGCATATATAAAATGATGACACATCCTACTGACATTGGGGGGGTGGGGTGTCTATGTTACACTCGTGCAGGGGTTTGGGGAAGGCTGTATCTTAGATTTGGGAAGAATCTGCAAGTACTACCTCGTGTGAATAAAAAGACTTAGAACAACGAAGTTAAGGTCGAGATAAAGGACCGTGGATCATAAAGGAAGGATGGCCCAAAATGACTGGTGAGAGACATAACGAGGATCGCTTTAGAGAAGGCTAAGAGGGTATTTCTATCCACGTTGAGCTTCCTTACCCATAAAGGCAGGTCAGCCAGAGGCTGAGACTTTTGCTTGGTGCAGCAGAGAGGCTGCTTGGGAAGTTACCCTGCTAGACCTGAGTGTACATGTTGTGCCACCACCCAGCAGCAAGAAGGAGAAGCAGTGAAGGCCCAGGCAATCCAGGATGCTGTGGAAGTGATTAAGGAGGACCAGTGTCACGGGGACTGAGGACAGACAAGACTTGAAGAGAAATGCAGATCTGCTGTTGTGCAGGTGTTGATGACCGCTCAAGGCTGCGGATGGGAAGACTGAATTTCATATTTCCACAGCAAAGGTGTTCCAAGACTCAGACTTCAACCTTGCAGGCTGGCAGAATGAAGGCGGGAGTTACAAGATGATGAAACCACACTGTATTTTGCCTGTTTTTTTTGGGGGGAAAAATGCTGCGGTTGCATGGAAAGAAATGGGGGTGGGGAGGTGGGGGGGGAGGTTGAAGGAGTCTCAAAAACTCCCAGAAAAGGTCTGAAATTGTGGGAAGTACGGTTTGTTTACCTTGGAGGAGCAAAGCTGGCCCTAGAGGAAATGGCAAAGCGAGACAGCAAGTACGGAGACAAAAACTAAAAATCCCAGTCACAAAGATGTGGACAGGCCACATTTGGAAAACATATGGTAGAGGTGGCCAGCATGCAAGGAGAGGAGGACAATGGAGGTGTGACCAGGGCAAAGAGATTGAGTTAAAGCAGAAAACAGTTTGTGACTTAATTAAAATAAATACTTGGTGTTTTGCTTTTTCTTCCTCTCCCAGTTTTTACATAACTTTTGTAGGAACTGTAAAATATTTTGGAATACACCGTTGAGGAAAAAGTAGTAATTTCAATGGGTAAGAAAACAGTTCAACATGTTTGGTGATGATTTTAACTATTTGTTTCATGGCAGAATTTGGCTGTAAAAGCTCAGTCTGCATTTCTCATTTTAGCATAAGTATGTGAATTTCTTCGTATGAATAGGACAGAGCTTAACACTTAAATAGGCACAGAAAGCAAGGACTGGAGACTAAAAATGCAGATTAAATAAATTCAATATGAATCAAATGGATTCAGATGTGAAATCTGCAAATGCAATCTACTGCAGTGTAAATCAGGTTTATTTCAAGTTCCCAAGTTTGAAGTGCACCTGAAAAAGCTTAGCCTAAATAGAAATATGCATCTGTACAAAGATTCTTGCCAGAGTTTAAAAATTAATTTTAAGTTAAATTAGTGCAGCTTTTAGTTATGAACAAAAGATGTATGTTAAGGTGGAAACTCAACTCAGATTTATGGACTTCCAATAGAGCACGCATACCACAAACCCACTGTTTACAGCACGAAAATCAGTACAACAGTGGCAGATGCACAGCACAGTGGCATAGGGTGGTGTTAATTTTTTGATCTCTGCCATGGAATATCCTACTGCAAGAACTGCAGATGGGGGGAGCCCAGAGGAGACTCTCTTTAGCCCTTGGAGCGTGGAAGGTTAGTGGTGAGGTATTTATATTGCAGTAGTTCAGGGACCTGAGCTTTCAGTGCCTTACAGATTGTTGGTCTATAAATGGATGAGTTTCCTTGTCATTCTCTCCTTTCCTCTCCTCGTGGTGTGGAAAACCATGACTAGAAACATCACCTGCATCCATGAAATACTTTTTTTTTCCCTCCCCTGCGGGCTGTGGAGGCTCAGATCTTTCCACTGCAAAGTCGAGAGCTGATAATCCTCTGCAGGGTCATCAGAGCTGCTGAGGTGCCAGACTTTGGCTGCTCCTTTGGTTCCCATGAGTGCAGGTGCCCGTTCTTCTTGCTTTAGGGGATGCTCTATTTGCACAGCCTTAATCAGCAGCACGTTATGGTTTTGGCCAGCGCAGTTTATGATGGTGACATAGTATATTTCTTTTTAATGTGGAATTGGCCCGTGCCTGATTGAACAATGTACAAATAAAAGATATGGAAATCAAAACTGGTTTGGCTTGCTGGCCAGCACAGACAAGAATAAAAAAAGAACAGCTGAACAATTCCAGCAGGTAATTCTCAGTCTTTGGTGGGTGCTTAATTAAACTTCCACATGTCGGAGGGAGGAGAGAGCAAGACTTTTCCTAGTAGTATTGCGTGCATTTTGGGAATGACGGTTACGACTTGGAAGCATTAATTCTCATACAAGATGTTCTTCATTGACATTCTGGTTTTATGAATATTAAAATCTTTATCATCTGGTCAACAACTCCTGGTATTCATTTCAGAAAAAGCTGGTATTTTTATATTGTTTTGTAGATGGGGATTACAGAGAGAGTGCAGGATCTGGGCATAGTGTAGAACAAGAGCGTGAATGAAGCAGGAAGCTGGACATAGTCCTCTACTACAATCAATCTTGCTCAAAACTTTAGGTGAAATAAAAGGACCATGGTAGCCACGTTCACAGGTCTGACCCTGTTGAAAAGCCTCTGAGAAAGAGTAAGTATTTTGCTATGTAGGCAGGCTGCTTTCAGTATCTATCTCAGGGAAAGATTTCACTTGATGACAGAATTATTATTAAATCATGTATTTCGTTGCTGGGAGTTACCCCAGACTTGAAATTCAATAGATAATAGGCTTTGTGTTGCTGATAAAGTAACTAAATTTGCATATATTATGTCTGAAATAAATGGAACAAGCACAGGGAATCTCTAGTAAATGGTTTCAAAGACCTTTTCTACTATACTTTTGGAAAAAGTGAAAAATAAAACATATCCCAGTGCTTGGCTGAGTGCAATGACATCATGCTTGTTAAAGGGTTTAACTGCAGCAAATAGTCTAACTGCTCTGTCTCTGCTGGGACAGAGAAGAACTTCTGGGGTCCTAAATGTGGCTGTGGACAGTACCCATGGGATACTCTAAGGATCCTGAACTGAAAAGTGTTTGAGACACAAATCTGGAATAAATAATAAAACCTCTTTCACATTTTTTTCTTTCCTATTTTTCTGTTTCAAAGGTACCTAATAATGCAATGTGGTTGCAGTAGTGAGATCACTCCCTCCTTTCCCTAAGAAAAAAAAAAAAAAAGATGATGCAAGGATATTAATCATATCAGTTGTAGCAGAGGGCAGCTATCTTCCCCAATACTTGTTCCATGACATAAATAATTTTTCTGTGTGTCTTCAGGGAGGATTAAAAAGTCTACTGTTAAAGGGCAAGGAAGATATGGATATTTTGATTTTGTCTTTCCCGCTGTTACTCCCACCCAAGATAAAACGTTAGCAGCAAATTTATCTCTGTTATGTCTTCTGTCCAAGTCAGCTTGAGTCTCGGCTTCAGACTGTTCAGTATTTGATAATTTCCATTTAAGCCAAAGCTCCAGTGAGCTTCTGACTGCAATAGCTGTCAAGGTGTAAAATACACAGCCTCCATGCAAGCACTGCTTAATTGGTAAGTAATCTATGGTATAGGCCTTCAGCTGTGATTACAAATCAAACTGATAATATGAGAAATCACTATAGTGAACACTGAGCCATCATTATCTTTCAAAAATTGTGAATCTCACAAGCAGTTCCTCTTGCTAGAAGGAGGGGGGAGGGTCTGGCCAAGCTAAATGCATTGCAGAATTCAAAGGAATTCTCAGAGAAAATGATTAGATGTTTTGTTTTTCCAGGCATTGCTAGAATGGATTTTGTCTCAGAATAGCAAATGGAGGTAACACTGAGAAAAGGAAAATGTTTCTTTCCTTTATGTGGTCAAAGGTAGAAGCCTTCCAAATTTGGGAAAATACAGTAGTAAACCTGCAGCCATCTAGAATTATGTGGTGTTACAAGTGAAGACAGCTCCAAACTTTGTTTCTGCAGCAGGAACAAAACGTTGTTCCCCCACCTCGAATCCACTGCTGCCCGAGCTCATCTCCATCAGTCTCTCATACCAGTGCCCAGCGGCAGAGCTGGGCTGCTGGGCATCTCCAGTGCATCGCTGCATGCAGTAGGCATTTCTGGTACATTTACACCATGATTTTTATGAACAGGTATTGTCTGTACCATAATTAACACCCAAATTCAGAGGTCCCACAGGACTGGGTGGCACCTCACGGGCTCCTGAATCTCTAGCTATTGGCAGGCAGCCATATCAGTTGACTTCAAGAGGGGAATTGACATTAAAATTGGTCTGGTTTCTCACCTACATTTCTCTGCAGAAACTATTAAGTGCCTCATCTGTCCGAGAGTTAAGCAGCGGCTGCTTCCCTTGGTGAGGTCCCCCTCCTTAGTGCCGCGCTCAGGCCTGGGAGAGCACCTTTGCTCTCAGGCAGCCTCTCCTTTACACTTCTCTCTTTTATGCTTAATACTGTCAATTCATTGCATTTCTCCCCCACCACCAGCCCTCCCCCTTGCTTGGGGATTTTCTGCCCATTTTCTCTGTGTTGCCAAGTGGTTCTGTGTTGTAGCTCGTTAACTGCCAGTGTGTTGGTGTTGCATATGGTAAAAAAGCATAGCTGGCAATGTAGTATCACCTCCGCAAAAGAAAAAGATGTGAAACCCCACTGAATTCAGCTCTGAAGACGCTCCCGCGGGGACGCTCCAGGGCAGGAACCCTAATGGGTATGATTAATTAGGGATGCTGCACAGCTGGGGAGCCTGATGCACGGGGCTGAGGTCGAGTAAACTTCTGGCTGCGGGTTGAATGTTGTGCTTTGCCGCCAGGGATTTTAAATGTTGAGGTTAAATGTTGTCGCTGGAAATTCTCTGGGAAATGGGGGACTCCAGAGAGAGTGAAACAGGTAATGAGGGCGGAAAGCGAGCTCTGCTCCCGAGCTGGTGTGAGAGGGGAGGGGAGGGATGATTGCTTGTTGCTTAGGAGAAAACAAGCCCCCCGAAACGGGGGTTGTTTTCCTCCATGGGGACCAGGCGAGGAGAGGAGCAGAAGCCT
>VZSZ01001103.1:36149-76721 GCA_013398815.1 Ibidorhyncha struthersii
TGCAGCCAGAGAAAAAACCTGTGATCTGTGCTCTCAGTTTTGGTGTCTTTGGGTCCTACTGCCTATATGTGAAGGAATATCTGAGAGAATGGCAGAACCTCCTGGATCTCTGTGCTGTTTTATGAAGACTTGCATGTTGGCTAAGTGGTTCTGTCTCTTGATCAGGTCACGCAAGGTATGCCTTACAGTTTCAGGTGTGCAGTTAAACAGTGCAAGAGGAAATACCAATGGCAAAGTGCTCCGTTAGTTTGGACAAAATACCAATGTATTCGCTGAATATGTAGTATGAATTGTTTCTTGAGCTCTGGCCTTGGCTGAGCAAGTGCAATTGTCTTTGGAAACTCAGTTTGAAAATCCCACTGGTGCCTTTAGTCACCCACAGAATTATGAATATGTTGCCAGCACAGTCCCTTTTGCTGCAGAAAGCTCAGAGGGGAGCTGTCGCTACAATCTAGGTATGTCAGCACTCTGCCGCTTATGCTGAAGGAAGGTGCTTGTGGTTGACTGTAGCAGGCCTGATCTGTGGGGCAGCCATCTGGGGCATCTCCCTCTGTCCCTCTCCTTCACCCACCAGCTCATACTTTCCCAAGAATCCATGAGCTGTTTGTCCATGGGTTCAGGAGGGATCAGGTTGTGCTTATTCTTCCTACTGGGTAGGTGCAGGTGAAACCCTAGGCATGGTATTTAGCCTGTCTGCAATATCAGCCTCAAGGGCTATGACGGAGTTTGAAAATAGGTCGACTATGTAGCTGTTTGTTGATTTAAAGACTCTTAAAAAGAAAAGGGGAGAGAACACACCCCACACACCCCTCTAGTAATTATTTATTTCTTGGCACTTCTTTTGGTCTGAGTTGGACCAGTGTTGCTTCGTTGATCCACGTGAAGATTGTTGAGCCATATAAAGACCCTGCTGTCCTATTCCTGTCAGATATTCTGTCATGTGTTCCTGCCCAACTAGTAAAATGTCATGAACAACACAGCCTTTCCTACACAGAATAGCCTTGGGCAAATGCACTCTACTAGTGCCTAACAGCCCATGGGATCTAATCTCTGCTCCCTTAACGACTGTTCATAACCTTTCTGTGCACTTTAAGTCTTTTCAGACTAATCCTTTTGCATATAATCGTAACAAATAAGAATTTGGGAAGAGAGCACCATCGAGGACCGGGTCTGGGGACCAAGGGTCTGCTATGGCAAACCTACGTTTCAGTCACTTTTCCACATTATTTTTGGGAAGCACAGTGTCTGTGATGACTGAACCACAGGGAAAGGTTTAATGTGGTGTTTTCTATTTGCCAGTAAGAATAACCATTTAGTTTAACTTGCTATGGACTCTGCTTTCAGATTTTGGAAGGCTCTCTATGTGTGATCCCTGAAGGTAACAGCAATAGTGCTGTATTATACCTGGCTGTCCTCCTTGGATGACACTGCCCTGCATGCCGAGATCCAAGGAGAAACTAGTGGAGGGATACCTGACACTCGGTAGTAGTGCAGTAGTTTCCAAATAACTGTGGATTTCTGCAGTCTGCCAGTGTTGGTTGATACACCTGGAGAGCAGCATGCCTTTCCTGAGCTGCAGTGGGAGAGGCTTATTCTGTGGATGTGATGATTTGGCATTTCCCATAGGATGGTCCACTTGGGGGCATGTTTGCCAGAAGTCCTGTGAGGTCCTTGAATAATTACCATTATAGAGATAATTTTAGAATGAAGCAGGTGCTGCGAGGTGACGTTTTGAGGTTGGGTGGAGTTGAGATGCCTGATTAATTACTATAGTTAATTAAATCCACCTCTGAAAGCAGAGAGAGGTGGAGATGCTGGCTGAAGAGACACGGGAGTGCAGCAAGTGCAGCATTGCAGACTGTGCTCAGGTGAGCTCCAAATGGTTGGAGCTCTCTTGATGTTGGTATGTCCTTCTGGAGGTAAATCCCTCTCCAAAATCCAATGGTTATTGAGCCTGGATGCCTCATGGCGTGGCATTAAACTTCAGATCTTGTCGTACATGTGAATCCAACCCAGTTTAGTAGTAGCTGTAGGAAAGTGAGTTGTCAGTGGGTGCCTGGTGGCTGCTCTTTGCAGGACCCTCTGTTGTGGCACCACGTTGCAAACTAAACTCACTGTTGTGAGCTGTGGGACTCGGCCGAGCTCAAGGCTGCAGACACTGAACTTCTGCTCTCATCTCCTGTGAGGAATTCAGCCCTGCAGGTCAGGGCTGGGCTGAGATGGTGTGGCAGCAAAGGTGCGTGGAGGTAGAGAGATGGCATTTTTCATCAGCTCTGCCAAAATTATTCCTTTCACCCTGTGATAATTCTCTAAAGTATTTTTACAGCTACACTTTGGAGAGATGCAAATTAGGTGATTTGTGTGTCTGCAACTAACGACCTTTGTGCTGAAGTCATACCAGGAGCAGCACAGATACCATCAGGTCTGCTGGTGAGCTGAATGCAGCTCCTCTGGTGGCAGGAGCCCCAGCGACCTGCTCTCCTCTTCCTTGGGCAAGGAAGAGACACCTTGTGATTAAAGCAGGGCTGGATCCAGGAGGTCAGCCTCTAACTCCCAGCTTTGCCCAGAATTGCCTCTGTGGCCTGGGGGTGACGGCTCAGGGGAGCGACCTGCTGGTGTGGTTGCTCCCAGACCTGTTTCAGTCTAGGCGAGCTGTGCTAGCCAAAAGCACTTGCTTTTGGATGTCAGTGGATGGACCTGGGGTGCTGGCGCAAGCAGCTCCGCTGTCTGAGCTGGAGAGAAGGTGGCACACCACTGGGTTTGGGAGGACTCAGGGTCACATTCACAAATGGGGAGATGCCACTTCCTTTCTCTCCCCTCCCCTCAATAAACAAAACAAATCCCCCGAGCTGTTGGTTATTTCAGTGAATTACACCTGGGATTAACCTGTGCTCTTGGATTCACTGATCTTTGTGCAAGGCAAACAGGAGTGCTGAGGCCGTTCCCAGGAGCTGGGAATGAAGGATTGCTGCACTATATGGCATATTCCAAGGGCAATGAAAAAGAAAGACTTTGCATTATTCCTTGCATATGTGGCAACTCTGAAAGTACCAGAAAGCTTGCCCCGGTTTCTCGGTATGCTGTAATCTCGTGGAGGTGTTTGCGATAGCAGCTTTGATCGTGTGGTACCTCTGACCTTTACAGACCAGAGCGCTGGAACAGATTCAGCCCAGGATGGCTCCGCTGGTCGAGGGGAGAGGTCAGACAGCCTGGGGACAGACGGAGGAAAAATGTTCACTGGGACAACTGGCGTCTGGACTGATATGCTTTCTTTAGTCTTGGAAAGGGTTCAGCAGGCTTAGCTTCTCTTGAGACAAACACCCCTTAGAAAAATAAGTTCAACCACGGGAAAGTGCCCAGACATCACATTTTCAAAACAGAATGTTTCCATTTGCTTTCATGCATTCACAACGTTTTAGTCAGGCTGTCTGAAACTGTAACTGTGCTGTTACAGCAGGAGACTTGGGACTCTCTGTCTTACTGTATAATCCCCATGTTTGCTCAAGGTATGTCTTAGGAAACAGCCAGAGGCTGGGGTCCCTTTCATGAATCGCTTACTGGTCTAAATGACAGATGTGATAAATGAAGATATAACAGACATCAGAAAAGGGCGGAGCAGGATACTACCGCTTGTGGATTCATGGTTTCTGAGTTTAGATGCACCTATATTTTATTGGGTCCTCTGTTTATACCAACATGGGAGGCCAGATTCTCATGCCGTGTGAAGGACGAGCTCGGCACAGGGTCTGCTCTTTGATGTTTGTAGGCAAAGGGGATTTCTCAGGAGCAGTTTGAATGAGGTGAGGGGCTGATGTGTGCTGACTAGAGCTTGGAAAGCTGTTCCAAGCATGAGAGAAGGTGTGGGAGATGGTGCAGAAATGCCTCTGTGATGAGGGAATGAAGGGGAATGCAAGGTCAGTGCTGCAGGACTCACTGGGGGGTGGGTCGGGTCACATGCGGGACCGTGGGCAAATCCATTAACTGCTCTGTGCTTAAGCTTTACCGCTGTAAAGCGGGGCTGGTAATGCAATATACTTGGCTCCTGTGGTAACTCACAGTTGATAACAGAGATGTCCAGAGTAAACACAGCTAAGCCGGGATCGGGGTATGCATTTGAGTTTGTGCTGTTCTTTCTTTTTTGATGCTTTTAGAAATCCTGCCAAAGTCAAGGGGCTATGAGAAACCAGAGTTTCTATCAGCACCCGGAGACTGAAATCCCAGCAGAAGACCAGTTATTGTATTATTCTGCTTCATTAAGTACCTCCTTGAGGGGTTAAAGTAGCCTGTGAAAACGTGTTATCACAAGCAGTGGAGTGTCTTACAGCCTTTTGGGAAAAGGAAAGATACACTATCTGTACACTTCAAAATCCATCTGTAGTGGCAGCCATGTAGATTGCACCCCCTTCCCCTCAGCTCTCCTCTCATCACAGTACCTGGGCACTTCAGATATTGCAGATGACTCTCGCTGGTCCCTAGAGGAGTTTCTCAAGTAGCGTATGTTTAGTACTGGCTGGAAGAGAGCCTCACATACAGCAGCTTGTACATCTTCAGCCTTGGACCTGCATAGGTCACAACTCAAATACTGGTTGAACAGGAATGTATGTTCTGTTGCTCGTGTAGCCATAGGGGGAAAAATAATTTTAAACTCTTGCATCCATGTAGAAAGCTGTTTTTTGTACTGACTGCTTTACTGCTTCTGGGATGTGTATGGGGGAGTGCGTGCTGGGTATACCTGTTCTTTCCTGGTGGCTCCTGTCCTGAAACAAGCACTGCTTCAAGTCGCCATTTTGCACAGAGTTCCAAGCAATAAATGCAGGGATCTTGTTTTCAGGACAATGGAAAATTTAAATGTGAGTTCAGGAGTTTGTAGGATAATAGATCCTGTCCTGTCAGATTCAATACCAGAGGGTATAAAATATGTAAGATATCTAATCCCAACAGCTAATAAATTAATATAACTTCATTAACGCACAGTTTTGCTGAAAAACATGCATTAAGGCAGGAGTAATGCCATTACTGAATACTATGTAGCAACATGTAGATGTCTTTTCTAAAAGAATAAACAGACATCAAAACGGATAAATCTTTTCACATATTGCTAGAGATGATCAAATAATTTATGGCAGAATCCAGCTTTGTGTTTTTCCACTTTTAAATCCTTTATAATCCGGTTCTCACTTCTATTTGCAACTTGTTAGTGTTTGCCAAATTGCTTCTGAACAATTTTCAGTCGACAAGTTGCTCGTGAGGCCGCTGCTCTGTAACTAGCTGGTATTTGTTCATGATGTGCTTGACTGGCTGCTGAAGTCAGTCTGCACTCTTTTTATTTCTGAGTGAATGGCTTAAACTTTGTGAGCACAGTGGAATAATGGAGCAATATGTGCTTAAACTGCATCATTTGATAACTTATATTAAAGTCCTGAAATTTCTGGATTTGGGACTGCTTTCATAGGCAGTGATCCAGGCAATCCAAAAAGGGAATGGTGTGATTGGACTGCTAGCAGCAGATAGATTTCATTGACTTTCCCTTTCCCCTTCCCCAGTTCTTTGTATTATTTAACTTGATGAAAAAGAAGTATTTGAGCTTCTGGTTCTTGTTCTTAGTGGGGTGCAAGGTGTTGGAGTGTGATGGCTGACCTTTCTGCTGGCTTCCTGCATGGATTTGAGTTGGTTGCTGTCTTCCTGCCTGTACCACTAAAGTAGCACCTCCTGGTCCCCTCTGGCTGTTGGGCTGGTCCCCTCTTTGCAGGCTTGTCTTGGAAGGAGTGGAGGTGGCCTGAAACAGATTGAATTAACAGCAGAGTACCGTGGACAACTGGGATGCTTATGCTTGAGCTTGGTCCCTGGCCTCCTTGAACATTGTAGGTATAACCTGTGTGACTTATCCTTGATAACCGATTCTTTCTGATATCTTGGAGAAGTATTACTGGGGGGGGGGGAAGATAATTATTTGGGAATTGGTTTTATAACAGACTCTTTTTATTATTATTATTTTTAATTGGCAAAAGCAATTAGGTAAACCAGAAAATATTATATATGGACTAAGGGTAGCCTTCAGGATACCCAATGTTACAGTGTTTCCTCAAAGTAGAGATTGAATATGGATAAAAGGGAAGGAAAGTGCAACTTCTGGGGTAGTGAAAACTTTAAGAGGGCTCAAGGAGAAATGATATGTAGGATCTTTTAGCCTGTAGGTCATCCCTGCGTTGTCATGAGTCGCAGGCTAATGCGTGTGAAGAATATGCTTATTTATATCTGTGGTTTTACCAGAGGGGGTTGTCAGATTATACTTGACAAAGCTTGAAAATGTTTCTGCATTTACGGCACTCTTGATTTGCTGAAAGGAACAACCAAACAAATAACTGATGACTGATTTTTGCCGCCTTGTGCAAAAATATGCCTAAATGCGTGATTTCAGCAGACTTCCCTTCCACTGCAAGTGAGATCAACATCAGTATTGCAGACTTTTGGGCCAAGGGAGAAACTTTGCTTGGAAGTGAGAGAAGAGGAAGGAGGAAAATGATCGTTTAAGTATATTTGAACGGGACATAACTGTATCTGCATATATTTTATCTTGCCTTTGTATTGACTTGCGTCCCTCATTTTGTTTATCTTTGTTCTTAAGAGGAACAAGGCAGTGATTCATCACCAATATGCAGGGATACCTCATTTTGCATTTGTATGGTATTGTCTGTCCAAGTGGCTCAAAGGCCTTTACAGGCTTTGAGGGCTGTGTCTTCAGCTGGTATAACAGTGTTATGCTGACACCATTTGAAAATCTGATCCTATCTCAATTCCTTTTTTGTCTGTGTATTTTAATGTGACATACCATAATATTACAGATGCAAAACTACCCCCTCCCTCAAACCCAACAACAGCACGATTTGCTCATGGGTGACTTCTGTATCAGCTTTCGGAGCTGCGGAAGCACCTGTTTCTCTATTCTATAGGAGTTCCTTGTTCCTATAGTTTTACATATCTGTACTGAAATGCACTGTTTGAATGAGTCCAGGTTAGCAACTGCTGTGAAATATTTTGTGTAACAGCCCTGCATTTACTGTTGTTTACTATCTGTCAGTCCTAGGAGTCTCTCAAGCATTTAATGATGCTTTATCTTGTACATCATAATTTTATGTCTGAAAGTTTCAGTGCTGGATGTGCATTCAGATGCAGAGAACTGCTCAGAACTCCCTTCTGTGATTGTTTTCTGTACCAGAGCTATTATAAATTAGTTGGGAAATATGTGGTACTGATAGTTATACTGTTACAACTTTCTAATGTCAAAATGTCACGTTGGACAAAGCGTTGCAAAAACCATACTTCTCTGCAAGGAACTGTATTGGTCTTGTCACCTCTTTGAATAATTTATATACTTTATATATATATGTATGTGGAAAGCTTTATATTTATGTGTTTATAGATAATTGTTTTCAGTCAAATCATATTCACAAGTGCTGATTCAAATCATAACTTGATTACTTTTTTATTTGCTGAACGTCTATCAAGTTTACTGGGCTTTTTGTTTGTTTTCACCGAAGCCACGTTATTCTGAATATTCTACAGCTTCACCGGTTGCTCTATATACACTTGAATATTTGTTTTTTTGTGTACTTACTCTTATCTTCAGGATCTTCTGGAACCAGTCTGATGTTCCAATCTTTAAAAAATAATAACAAAAAAACATTAGCAAAAACCATATTTTTCAGATACTGATCTCTAGTATTTTTAGTTACAAGTTATCTGGATCTACTTGATAGCAAGAATTGTTCAATGGTTTTTAATGATATGTATTCTTTGCTGCTAATGAAAAGAACTGGAAATTTTAATTACTAAGGGAATGTATTTCACCTGTGTAGTTTACATACATAAAAACAAACTGTTGGAACATTATAGGCTGGTTGCTAGAGGGAGATGGTAAAATCGTCAGTAATACTGCAGAAACAGCAGAAATAGGTTTGACTTCCTTTTAGAAATAAGCATTCATTGGCTTTGTGGCCTCCTAACCAGCTCCTTGCAAAGAACCTCAAATTTTCCTTCTTACCTTTTGCATCTAGCTATTTCTTCCTGCTCAGCTTTATCCTTGTCTTTTGAGGCAAAACTCTGAGTACTACCGGCTGTGGGGCTGCCTGCACCTATGCTGAATGAGTTTGGGTCAAACCCAGTTGTTTTGGTGACTGCCGATAGGCAGTGTGGTAACTAGTGCATTTAGAACCCTCAGAAACATAGAAACATCTACAAAATAGAGATTCTTCATGTAAAGGTTCTCATGCATAAGCGTTGCGTTAAAAATTATCTGTAACTTTCAGAAATGTCTCATTACAAATTGTGGGGGCTTCCAGCAAACTGAAGTCATGTGTAATGCAGTTTTCATTTCTGCACGTTAAACAAGTGTTCAAGGATTAAATCATCCTGCTCCCTGATGTGATTTGGTGGTCTAAAACAAACATGGACTAATATTCCCCCACCTGGGCTCTTACATTTCCCTGAAGTCTTATATAAGCCGTGTAGTACAACGGGATGCTGTGTCACTTATTCCAAAGGTATCATCACCAGTGGAGACTTGCCAGGTGACTTCATCCTCCCACTCAGTTTTGCCTCTGTCTCACGGTTGTGTTTCGGGGAGGGAGCATACCAGCCTGTTGTCCTTGTGCACCTCGCTGAATTCTCTTTCCATGTTTCCTACTGTGGAATCCTTGAGCATTACTTGCCCTTTTAGGAAAGCTGAAAGGCCTCCTTTCATAGCTGATTAATTCCTATCATAAAGATAACTATTTTCTCTGACCCCTCAGTCTTTCTTCTTTGTTCCCCCTAAGAAGGATTCCTTGGTATTTGCTTTGCTAAATATTGGATATTTCTAGCTGGGTAGAAATGTCTCCTGATTCTTTTTCCTTGTGGTCACAAATCTGTTTCTTGTATCTCCAGTTCTTGTACCATCTGTCCTTCCCCCTGCAGCATGTGTGGCTGTAATTTGGGTAACTTATTGTCCAAGAAGTCTTTGTTTTCTCAGATGCTGTGCATTAATGACGTTTGAGTTTTAGACTGTGTGTATCCTTCCTTTTAATGGACCAGGAGCATATTTGGACCACTATCAGACTGGAAAACCTGAGCACAGCCAAGGCACTACCAGAAACTCTTCCCTGCTCATCTGCTGTTTTCTTACAGGAAACAGAGAGCCTCTCCTATGCAGGCTGTCCTCTCAAATTGGTGGCAGCCCCTTCCCCAGAAACTCAAATAAGCTTCATTTCAAAGATTGTGACATCATTTTGCAGAATTGCTGGGTGAAGCATAAGTTCATTTCCCTCGGCACCACTTCTTAATGCGTTTTTGTTCATCAATGCGTACAACTAATGTGAAGAGGCAATTCATTCTCAGCAGTCATTCTACTGAGGGTGAAATACTGATAGGTACTTCATTTAATAAAATAATAATGCTGTGCAGCTGTACACTGTCTCTCCCACAAGGATCTCGAGGTACCTGAAAGAGTATTAAATAATTAAGCCTGACAATACCCCTGTATTTCATTAGTTCCGTTTCACAGGTGGATTAGCAGAGGTTAAGTGACTTGACCGAGGTCAGGATCAGCCCTTATTCCTGTGAGGGAAGCCTGTTTGGGGGATAGTTTGTACGTGGGTGGATCAGCTGGTCCCGCGTCGGGTCTCTGTGACAACCTGGGGTCTGTGCTCGGAGGCAGAGCCAAAGCCTGTGGCAGAGCAGAGAAGGAACTGGGGAATCCTGGCTCTGTTTTCTTAATTTGTTTCCAAATGTCCAGGCCTAGGATAATCCATACTAAATGCGGTGACAGGTCTGAAGGGTTTGATTTGCTGAAGCCACAGAAATATATAACCTGGTGCCCAAGAGACCTGTAAGCATTTGTTTCATATCCACTGACATCTCCTGTCCAGTCGGCTCAGCAAGTCATATTTTTGTAAAGATATTTTGCACTATCTGTATTGAAAATGGCAATCTGGCCAATTACACTGGATTTTAAGTTTATTCTGTGAGAGTTTTAAAATGGAAAGAAACCAACAGTGAGCCAGGGGGAGGAAATACTGCATCTTTCCCAAGGAGAGACAGGGTTTGATCCTGCAGGCAGCTGAAACGTGCCGAATTAGTTGGGTGCCGAGTGTTCAGCCCCTTTTCAGAGATGCTCAGGACTTTGCAGAGTCAAAGCTCTGAGCTATAAGGTTAAGCATGAACATTAATGAAATGTTATCTCTCTACCAGATGGAACTAAGTGACAAGTACTCTGGCTGTCAAGCGTAGAAAATTGTGAATCTGTCGCACATCCCCTGACAACAGCGAGGCAATCTTCTTAAAACTGACTTATGCAATAGGAATTGCACTGTGGTGGGGTACCTCATGCACGTGGTCAGAAAGCTGATCTTTGGTGGGAACTATTCCCCCAGTTCTTTGTTGTTTGGCTGGATTTTTTTTTTTTTGTTTTGGTAGGATGTGTCTAGCTTTCTGATCAGCTGCCACCTTGCAAATAATCCACTTAAGAGGATGTTTTTCCAATGCTAGAATAGCTACAAGCTAAGGCTCAACTTGCATAAAAATTACATGTATACTTGAAATCTTTACAACTGATGATTCCAGATAAGAACAGATACTCCATTCTGATCAGCCTTCGGCTGAAAGGTGTAACCACTACGAGCCTTTTGCTGTCAATGAAACATCTTCCCTGTCTACCAGGATACAACAAAAACATTATGTTGCCATATCAGAGTGCAGCAGAACTTTTCTGGAGCCTTAAGGGATTGCCTCATATTTTACAGACTTAACTAACTGCTGATAAATGAACAACATCTTTTTTTTTTTTTTATATGTGCATACCCTGCATGAATGATCATGTACTATTATTGTCTCATCCGCAACTGAAATATGCTCTTTATAGAAGGGGAATGCAGAGTATAAGGGAAATGTATAGGAAAGTGCTTACATATTTGAGGTGGGAATTGAGATGGAAAGTAGAGTTAGGAAAATAAACCAAGCTTTCAAAATGATCTTGGAATCTGACTGTATCTCTCTGGTCTAACCTTGTAGCTGCAAACTGATAGCGAATAAAATGAGGTTGTTCAGAGGAAACTGAAGTTCCTCTGGAAGTTTGGCGTCTTGTGGTTTTAAGAAAAAACTTACCTTTGCCGTATAATTGACCTGCTGCTTCAATTCTCACCTGCTCTTGGAAAATGTCCTTGTGTGTTCCTTCAAAGAAGGGTTCATTTTCTCATAAAGTTTAGATGAATGGCTTGAGCGATTTTTTTTATGTAAAATATTCATTATGAACAAACTGTGAAGTTGTGAATATGCATGAATCCCCTTTAATCTCTTTTTGAGAAACATTTCCTTTTTTTTTTAAAAAAAAAGAAGGGGCAAAAATGGGTCTGCTCAAACTGACCAGCAAGACTTAAGTATTAGTTGCTGAACAATCTGTGCATAAGTTGCCTACAGGCATGATTATTTTTCAAGAATTTGCTGAGTGACTTTGAAGAAAACCACAAACGTGACTGTGGACGACCCGCAAAAGACCAAAACTTGCTCAGTAAGTTATGTGTTTCACTCTGACAACAAAACAGTTTCCAACTAATGGATGTTACATGGTTAAGATAAGAGAAAGAAATCTTGAAAAAGAGGATTGAAAAACTTGAGGATATACCAGAAAACTCCTACCATACCTGGGAAGCATGTTCATTAGTTTCCTTTCTTTACAGCAGAAAGGGAAGTGGCCGTTGGGTTAGTGCTTTGGCAAGTGCATTTAGGTGGTGGCAGAGGTCAGCTATGTGCTTGAGATGTGAATGTTTCTCTATCAGCTGTTTGTTGGGCCGTTTTCAGAAACCGCTACCCCTTAAAACAGTGGCACCCTGTGGGATTTCCCTGCTGCCATCTAGGGTGTCCATGAAGGTGTATGGAAGTGTTGTGCTGCGGCCCCTCTTGTTGTCCCCTCATAGGGGCATTGCTACTTGCTATATGTGACTTTTAGGTGGCTAATGCTCAGTCCCAGTGGTAGATCTCCTTAGAATATTTATGTGGGAAGTGGCTGTTGAGAAGAGGACAGCCGCCCTGCCCCTCCCCNGTTCTCTCGAAAGCCATCTCTTTTGTGCTACTTGGGAATGGAGTGGGGGGGAAACATTGGGAAACTTGTCCCAAGTTCAGCTCACAACAGTGTCTAGCCAGCATTGTTCCAGGTAGTGGTTATAATAAGGATGACTTTCCAGGGACTTGGTTAAGAAAAAGCAAGTGTGTTGGTGCTTTTTAGAAGGTTAAAATTCTGTGTAAGGTGGTCAAGTCTTGGAGATGTTGACCTTTGAGTTACTGCAGTATTTTGAGGTCTATGGAAACACCCTTTGAGAGAATAGTGGAGAGAGGATTATAATCCTCTTCTGTAAATGATCTCCTCGTGTTGCTTGATTTTTCTCCTCTAATGTGTGTTTTATTGTATGACAAGGGTATGGTGATTCTCTACATGCTGTCCTGCTGGAAGACATTTCTCACTTCTTTAGGTAGTTTCAGTTGAGGCAGTGAATAAAACTGAAATATTCTGTTTATGCAATTGCTCCTGGTAATAAAACCTATGGTTCAAATGAATGCATTTACATTAATGAAAGAAGGTTGCATTACAAGTAGTGGCAGCTTCCGCATTGGGCACAACTCACCACAGTCCCAGTTCAGCAAGTTTCAATTGGTGAGACTTTAGCTTTCTCACAGGCAACTTCCAAACCATCTCATTAGTTTCAGTAGATGTTTATGCTGTCAGGAGATACTGAGTTCTCAAAGAGGTACAACCCTGAACAAAACAGTCTTCTTGAACATATAGCTTGCAGCTTAGGTAAGCATAGGGTAAGAGGTAAGCGCTCTGATGTGATAGGACTAGAGATGTGCGAGAACAAAGGTTTGTTTTCCTTTTCCACAACAAATACATAATTAAAAAAGACAACCGAATCAGCTGACAGTCTGTGACTGTGGGCAGCGTGGGTCAAGTCAGTTTTGTGGGAAATCAAAATATTCCTTTGACTTCTGAGTGCTGGGCAGCCCTATCCTATTTCTGAAAGGCTCTGAAAGCTTTCTGGGATGAAGTCCTTCACAGTTAGGGGAAAAGGATCATGGGAACAGGTCTCAATCCTGCTTGCCAAATTCAGGGTATGCCTCTCGTCCCCGCCGCACCCGTGTACTCTTGCCTTAAACTTCTGTGTCATGCTTGCAATGAAGTGGGTGTCAGAGCTGGGGGAGGCAGGGATGTGCTGAAAAGCCATGCGTGCTTGGGAAGTAAATATTCAAGGGATAGAAATCTCAGTTTAAATAGTAAAGGAGAAGAGAAGCTACCCTGAGCATGCTGTAACAAGGGAAGGAAGTTAGAGGAAAGGAAGCGCTTTACTTCCAGAGTTCAACCTGCTCTCTTCTCCAGAGCATGACCGGGAGCCTTGCATTTGAAAGCTGTCCAAAAACAGAAGCTGTCAAGGGCTGCTGAAGCTTCACGTTACTGGGTTTTTGAGACGGTTCCTGTTGCTTAGTTTTGAAATGCAGCCAGTGCTGGGGTAGGTCGTGCAGTTGCAACATGCACATCATTTTTGAGCAGAATATCAACTCTGTGGCAGAGAAATCCAGGCAAAGTGGAAGCTGGCTTGGGCATCCGCGCTTGCATCTCTGGGCTCATGAAAGTGAAAAATGAAATAGTTGACTATCGCAAACAGCTCCAACACAGTGATCTTCAAAAACGTGTTGCAGGAGCACTGTTTTGCTGCTGGCTGTGGGGAAAGGAGACTGCACTTCTGGAAGCACCCCATCCTTTCCTTCCTCTCCTGCTTGCATATTGACCCAGCTTAACTCTCTCTGGCAGGGTCAGGAAGCACATAAGTTCAGAAAGGCTACTTGCCAACTTTCATTTTTCATAGTTTAGTCATTCATGGTTTTCTGTGGAAGAAACGCCCTGTTTGGTTAGGAGGTAAACTTATTTTGGCAGGGAGGTAAATCGCAATTCTCACTGTCAAATTATGGCTAAAAAGAAAGAGAAACCATTTTTGCATTCCAAGAATTAAACTCGTTAATGTATGTAGCATTACATTTTAGCAAAGTAATCACAGCTGAGCATCCAAAATGTTGTCTTGAATGCTTGAAAAATTTACTGAAAGTAGAAACGGAAAGGGCTCTGCCATGTCCTTTATAAGAGAAGCTGCTAGTAATTCTCATATTGGGTCAGCAATTCAAGATGTTAACATTTTTTATTTATATATAATAGATACATGCATATGTATGTGTGTGAGTATGGGGGGGGAAAATCTCATGATGAAAATTTTCAGTAGTTTTCCATATTTCAAGCCATACTGCTGCCTCAAATTGAGCATTTATATATCCATTATCTGAAGTTTAGGCTTCCGAAGGGTGCATATATATACATAATGTGGTGATTCTATGATATGAATATAAAACTATATGGAAGTAATGTGTAGCTTTTTTTTTTTAAAAAAAAAAGAATGAAAAATCATGGGGGATGGGGCAGGAAGCCCAGCTCCTTGTTCCTATGCTGGTTTTGGAGTTCCTGTGTGACTCTCTGCGAGTTCTTACACTGATTTTGAACCCCTTAGCCTTTGGAACTAAGGCACTGAATATTGTATGGGTACTTTTTTGGCTTTAAATAGAGGTGTGTAATAAACAGTACACGGAAACTGGCAAATGTGAAGTTTTGTGAGGGCTGATTTCCAAGGGGGTTTTCAGACATCAAATTGTTGGGGGAATATTCTCATTGATACCTGGTATTTTTGGAGCTAAGAGGATCTGCCTAAAACCTGCTTTTGAGCAGTTATTGGAGGAGAGATATGTGAGAACTCCTTAGGTTGCTGTATGTATGTGTATATGTATGTGAATTACTTACCAGGGAAGTTGAAATGGATGCTTCATTCTTGTTTAGTGTAATTAAACCCCTAATATTAATATATAATCAAACATATTGCTTAGGGGTTGACTCTTCTGATTCTCAGCCTGAAGATATTGTCTCTTTCTTTCCTCCTTTTTTCTCATTAGTAGCTTAGATAGGCATGAAAAATCTTTTGAGCTTAAATAAGAGATCTTTGTTGTTGTTGTTCTTGTATAGTTCAAAAGCAGTTAATTTTTAAGACCTCAAACTTGGCATGTGGCCACTCTCAGCTGGCAAATACACCCTTGCTATTTTTGCTGTGTGTGATTTTTAGTTCATCTGGAAGCTGCTGCCAAACAACTTTAGTCTAATTCTCCTGCCCCTTGCCTCTTCCTATTGCTCTCCAAGTGCTCTCATGTGCTTCCACCCCGTTAATGAACCATCTGTAAAATGAAGGAGTAGCTAGCTCAGTCCTTGATGTCTCTGCTGAATCCCCAGGCTGTAATGGCAACAGTGGCGGCTGGCAGCTTGCACGATGATGACCGAGTCAGCTGGGCTGGCAGCACTGCACTCGCCTCCGACCCACCCCGAGCAATCATCCCACGGATAGCAAAAGAACATGGACCTGTTGGAGCGAGTCCAGATGAGGGCCATGAAGATGATCAGAGGGCTGGAGCACTTTTACTGTGAAGACAGTTTGAGAGAGTTGGGGTTGTCCAGCCTGGAGAAGAGAAAGCTCCAGGGAGACCTTATAGCAGCTTTCTGGTACCTAAAGGAAAGATGGGGAGGTGCTTTTGATCAGGGAGTATAGTGATAGGACTGTGAGGAGTAATGGTTTTAAACTGAAAGAGGGTAGATGTAGATTAGATATTAGGAAGAACTTCTTTACTGTGAGGGAGGTGAAACACTGGAACAGGTTGCCCAAGGAAATTGTGGATGCCCCATCCCTGGAAGCGTTCAAGGCCAGGCTGGATGGGGCTTTGAGCAACCTGGTCTAGTGGGAGGTGTCCTTGCCCATGGCAGGGGGGTTGGAACTAGGTGATCTTTAAGGTCCTTTCCAACTGTAACCATTCTATGAAATTTTCAGCACTGCAAAGCTACTTTGTTTTGGAGCCATGCTTCCCAGGTGTAAGATGATCTACCTCTTCACTATTCCCCTCTGACATCCATCAATACAGGCAATTGCATCATTACAACCACATCATTTTGTCTGGTATTCAATCTGAAGCTTGGGAGAAGATTCTCCTAGCTTCAGGTGTGTGAAAGTAGGAGCTGGCGTGTTTTGTGAGCGGCAGGTGGGAGTTGTTCAGTGGGAAGGTTAGACGGGATAGTAACTGGGAGAGAGTCTTCAGGCTAGTTAACAGAGACAGTAAAATTTCTGTGGATTTTCTTTTCTGATGTAGAGCAGGTTAGGAAATGAAGGAAAATACCATATCAAATTTGAAAGCAAAGTGTGGGAATGAGCTAACCAGAGGTAGAGAGTAAGTACCACAGAGTCTGGCTTGGACAGTATGATTAAGCAGTTATTCTTCAAAAAAGTCCTCTTTTAAAGCGAAAATGTTTTGTTTTGTGTTTTTTTTTTTTTTTTTTTTTTTTTTTTTATTTTTTTTAAAATTTTTTAAACTTNTTTTTAATTAGATCTAGTAAAATTCTATAAACTCTTTGCTGGAAATTTTTGAAATTTAACTTCTGCAAATCTTTCTTTTTCCCCCTTGTCTGTCCAGTTGTTTATCAGTAACAGAGAAAATCCATATGGGAAAATATGCAGAGAAATACTAAACAATATTTGTTCCATCAGTAAAAGGAAACAGTATCGCTGAAGTTCTTCAAATAGCATGACCCTCTCCTGTATCTTCACACTTATTATATGTAATGTTACAATAGTATTTTGAAAATACAGTCAAATAATGAAGTGTATCACAAACGTATTGTTTGGTTTGACCAGAAGGAGTTTGGTGAGCAATTGATTCATTGCTGTGTGTGGATTGCTAATGCTTCCCTTTCCAGAAATGCGTATTATCTGTGCATGGTCCACCCACGCTTCCTAGCATGCTTGGCAATGCTTACAGTCAAAGGTGACTGGAGGGCCGATGTCCCTTTGAGATGGAAATACTGTGGAGGTAAGCGAGACAATATCCTGGAAGGATAGAAAAATAGCCAATGAGTGACAATGTACACTTTTAAAAATTAATAAAAACCTTAGAACGAGGGAGTTGGATGTTAATATTATTTTTGATCCTTCGGAGCTGTAAAAGCCCTAGGCAGGCCAGAGGAGTATGGAAATACAGGCACTTTCATGTTATGTATGTTACATACTTCTCACAAACACAGAAGGGTGAGTTTGTACCGAACTGGTAGTAGATTGAATTAAGCAGACAGCACTGGCAGCATAGCCATAACTTGCTGAGAGTGACAAAACTGAAACTGGCAACTGCAAATTAAACACACCAAGGTTTTTGATATGGTTTTGTTTAAGATAACAAGTGAGACATCTGCAGAAACTGATGTGAATTGTCTAGATTCCCAGACACTTTTTGCATCAGTTGAAGTTTGGGAGTGTGTCTGTCTGCACATGTGATCTTTGCTACGAGTGTCTGGCACAGCATGATCCTCAGAAGCCGTCTTCACTCCATCTGCACTAGGGTCTTTGCTGGTGTCATTAATTAGGAGGATTTTTTTCAGTTTTAACAGGAGGATATGAAAAGGACGGAGTTCTGTCTCACCGTGTGTAAATCCTGAAGACTGACTGCAAGTTCCTCAGTCCCTTCCTTGCACCCAAGATGGAAGGTTATGAAAATGATGTGGGTTGCAGTATCGCTGAAGCTTGGTTGATACTTGTATCTCTAATCGTCTTCTCATTGGACCCGTGTTCAGTGGTTCCTCTGCTTCCCTAGCTCTTGGCAGAGGTGGTAATGAGCTGGTTGCAGCGCAGTGCCGAGCAGGTGATAACAATGAGGATTGTTCAGGAAGAATGGGTGGGACCTCCTGCCTGCCTCAGCTTGTATGATATATGTCCTATACTATTATATGACCTAAAGGCTTTCCCTCAGTCTGGAGGAGAGGAATCAAGCCATTTGAAATCAGCTACGTAGTCAGCTACTTGCTTTTAGACAAGCATGTATTTGTGGAACTTTAGCTTTCTTGAACAGAAAATACAGACACAAAGTAAAAATGAAGGGAGGCAAAAAAGTTCAGAGGATCCATACATATATTATGTATTTTTTTAAAGATAATTTATGTCCATTTCTTCTCCTCTACTAGTGGTAAAACAAAATTACGATCAAAAGCTACTGGAGGAAAAGTAATTAGAAAGAGTGAAGAACTTGGAGATCAGAAAATGGGCAGGATGGGGGAATGGAAGAAGCAAACAAGGAGATGCAGGGTGTTTTTGTCTTGGGACTCTTCAGATCTATCCTAAATATCCTATGGTCCAAGTAAGTTTCAATGAGTTTTCAGTTAGGGTTGTTAAACTTGACAGTGTGGGCTGCACGTTCAACAGGACAGATTTATGAACTTAACTCGTGCAGGCGGTTAGACCTGTGTGCTGTTAGCTATAAAGGATCTAGTAACCTTGGTACGAACCCCTCTGCACCTGTTCAGTTGAAGGTCATGATGTGATAAAACCCACAACACTCCTGATCCCTGAAGAACCTGTAGCTCTCTAGGAAAAATGCCTAACAACTACCACGGTTTAACGCAGGCATCATCTTTGCATTCAGCAGAACTGACCGTCCAGCGCCCTCCCCTAGCTGTAGAGATTGTACATACGGCATACGGTTTTGGTCAGTCTTAACCATCTTTACAGTGCTAATAAGATCTAGGTTTCTAATTTGCCTCTTGTTGTTCTTAATTCAGTCTGCCTTAAGACTGTGTTGAAGCTTCCAGTATGAAAATTCAGACAGCTGAATTTAAAATGTATTAGGCGGATGGCCTGAGCTTTAGGATTAGTGATGCGTTTTTCTCTGTGTGTGTGTGTAATGGCACAAGGTGCTTTATTCATTTGCTGGTATTTATAAGGCTTTTATTTCTCCTGTATGTATATTGTACTGTTGTAATTCTTTAAAACAAACAAACAATTATAATTTTTCTGGTCTTATCTTTTACGGTGAATCGCCTCCTTGCAAATCAGAGATATATCTTTTCACTGTTGAAAAGAAAATGTCTTTTCAGCTTTAATGCACCATAGCTAAGCTGATAATACTTATATGAGGTTTTAGTATTTGGGAGCATGTTATATACATTAAAACCTGCAAAATTCCAATCAAGTTAGAAAGTATCTTTTCCCACATTGTTCAGATGAAGAAACACAGTCAAAGTAGTTAAGTTACTTGCCAAACCACACAGTGAGTTAAAGACAGAGATATGATTGGACTTTGTGGTTCCCAATCCGTGTTCAGACTAGTAAAGTATATTGAACCTCTGGGTTCTTTTTGTAATGTAACGTAATATCCAAAAACTCTCTTTGATTTCTTCATGTAGAGTGAAAATGTCATTGACAGAAAGACCATTTGATTTTTCTCAGCCTTGAGGAGAATGAATTTTTTTAGAACTGAATTTTTCATCAGAAAATTGTATGCTGACTTTTATACGTCACAAATGCCATATGGACTCCTAAATATGGAGAGAGAATAATTATGAGCCCCTTTGTACTGACTCACTTCTGATTTTTTTTTTTTAACTGCATTTTAAGGATTCAAAAGCTGATTGCTAACATGGTGTATTGCTTCTGTTGTTAGATAATCTTAGCTTTTTAACTGAATACAGCCATGCAGTGCCTTATGATTAATTACATGTACAACAGGTGTTGATCTTGTTGGACCGAGATTATGAAGTTCTCTGCTATCCAGGTGGTCTGTTTTAATATAAAAAGACCAGTAGCATAATGAGCAAGAAATTGAACTAACGAGCAAGGGGAAAAATACTTGAATGCATTAATCACCTTTAATAAGCTTAGCCAGCTCAGCACAGCTAATCAGCTGGGAAGTCCTTGCTTTGAAGAAGCATCAATTGTTGTATACCCAGTAGGGTAAATAAAAGATAAGCCAAGAGCGGTGGGAAGGGTGTTTGTACATCTAAAAGCTTTCAAGATTTTCCAAATATAAGGCACCTGGTATGATGGTTTTAAAAATTATATTAGTCAAAATGAAGATGCAGTTACCTTTTGGTAATGAAGAGATATGTCATTCAGATATCTCCAGATGCACTAGCATGGCAGTAATTATCGAAAAGTGCTGGTTATTTGCAGCATAGCTTGTTTTAATTTTTACATTTTGAAGGGAGCAATGGGCCTAGCTTGAAGCCCTCTAATGACCCCTGTTCATCAACCCTGAGCTCAGAAATTTGAGGCTGAGATGCTACTCTTTTTTTAAAAAAAGATATATTGATAAGTCCCCTCCCGACACAATATTTTTCCATTGCGTATACATCAATTCTTTGTATTTCAAATTCTTTGACAGTGAATGAAGTGTCTCTGTAATGCTCAGTTAATAGCCCTTTTAGCATAGCATGTATAATTTATTTTTTTTTTTGCTTTCCCTAATACCATAAATGTATTTTCTTCTTCTCTTAATTCCTGGTTTTGCATCTCCTGCCCATACAGTAGCAATGGCTGTACTTGTGCTGTTGTTATGTTGTAAGCTATTGGACAATTACAGTGTACAAAGACAATTACAAATGCACAGAACCTTAAATGATGGGATCCACCTTTTCTCGAGAAATTCAGCAGTACTTCTGCGTTGCTGATGTTAGGAGAAACTGCTTCCGATTCTGGAGTTTGGAGGTTAGGACTGTGCATATTTCAATGATATTGCAATCTCTTTCACGCGTATTCTCTCAGCAGCTTCTGCAAGGCTGGAAAGGAGGAGCAGGCAGTTCTCTCAATACCTGTAACACTCAGGATATGGTTTCCTCAGGTTGTTCACATGACTTTCCCCCCACAACTGCTTTACATGCTTTCTTTTTTCCTTCCTCCTCCACCCCACAAGTTTTCTTTGGCAGCTGAGACACATGGTGAGCTTGGAGGGTTTTCCCCCTCTATTCTGTTGTTTTTTGTTTTTTTCTTTTTTTTTTGTTATTGGTGAGAAAATAAGCTTTAACTTTTTTTTTTAATTGGAAAACTTTTCCCTTGCTCTCCCATAACTCACAAATGGCTGAATAGATCTTCTGCAGACTTCCCAGACCAATTTACCTTGGGGGTGAAACCGAGTGAAGTTTAAACATTTTGGAGTCAGTGAGAAAGTAGGATTGAAAGGGATGTCTGACCGTACTTCACAGGCATCACCTGGGCTAGAAATCCTGGTGTGCTGATATAAAGACATTGTTGGCCATTCTGAAGGATCTTAGAAGAAAATAACACAGAATATTATTAGACCTAATACAATCTCTCCATTCTGATGCTTTGAGTCAGCATGTAAGGTGTCTTCTAAAGTGTGACTGCAGCTGTATGGAGGCACTTGGTTGCAGCGAGTCACTTGCACGTTTACCTGGTGTCTTGGTTTAACTTTTCCAGTACGGTGGAAATCTAACTGTGTCTATGATCACATGAAGGCAAAAGCAATTACTGTTATGTTTTCTTCTCGCAACTTCCATTCAGTTACTAATGGTGGTTATGTCGAACTTGGGGCATGTCTATACAAGCAGCTCAACACAGATGAAGTAGGACATTGATGCTGTAGATGGTGCCTGGGCATGACCCTCCTGTAACTAGCATGATCTGATGATGTTGTAGTTAGAGGGTAGGTAAGACCTAAAATACTGGCATCACGTGGGCATGTTCAGTAGCCGCTTTTTAAATAAAGCTCCTGGGGTTTTCACAGCTGCCTGGCACACAGTTTGGCAGGACCCATGCTGGACTGACTGAGAAGGTGATCTCACCCTCAGAGTATTTTCAGGTTGATTTACCTCATTCTCCAGTAATGTGATCCGATTGAGGCTGTCACACAGTCCTTAACGTGTTCAGACGAACGTGCTCAGATTTGACATGCCAGGCTGAGATATGCAGCCAGGATGTTGGAGGGTGAGGAAAGCCTCCAGAAGTTGGATGTTCACTGAAATGACCGTGGTGTCATTGATTTAAAATTAAGTCCACACAAGACTACTCTTACTTACCATTTAGTAGCTTCCACAGTGCTGTGGCACAGTCCCAAGTCTGCAGGAGTCCTGGCTGTCTCAGTCAGGGCTCTCAACCTGAGGACTTTGCCTGAGGTGAGAGGGAAGCTGGGAGTGAAAGATGTGAGGGGCCGTCCTGTACCTGTCTTAATGCATCCGTGCCAATGACCCTTCAAGGAATGACCTGGATGTGGTGACCGTAGATGTTGCCTTCTTCAACTAGAAGAATTGGACTGTGTCCAAGTTACTGATAAATGTTGAGTCTGAAAATGGCTGGTTCTTATTTTGGGATATCACCATCAAAGTCCTTGATTCATAATTACAATCCTTGAGGCTCGAGTACAGCAATTCACTTTTTTGCCTTGGGAGTGGGAAGGTAGGGGGAACAGCTGCTTTCCTTTTCCCTGCTCCTGTCCCAAGGGCTGCACACTCTCAACAATTCTGGGTGCTTTCAGAAAACCACACAACCCACATGCTTGCTGTTGATCAAACATTCCTTTCTCCCTAAAACAGGAAAACTTACTTTTTACATCATCTCACAATGGATATGTCAAAGTCATAGCAATTGGACCCCACGTTGAACTTCTACCGGACTGTAGCACTGTTTTATAGTCCTACATTTGCTTGTGCCCTGTTCCGGTAGCATAGAACAAATATGTTAATAAAGAGCACACAGATAAAACTTCTTTCAGCAATCTCAGGCTAAATCCAAGGTCCAACCCTTATGAAGTGTCTTTGCTTCAAGACTTGGCTCTGGCTAGGCTAAGACAGAACAAGTTATCCATCCAGCACTTTCCCAGAAGACATCAGATGGTGCAGTATGTTAAAAACTTGACAGTGGGTTGTAAAATAAGACAAGAAATTGGTATAATTAGTTTTAATAGTCAACTAGCATAACTGCAAATTCTCCAAAATAATTTCCCCTATCATTCAGGGAATTTGTTCAGCAACATGATAAAACTGAGGTTTGGTTGTTCCAAATGACAGTCACAGGAGGTGGGGGAAGAGGTGGATGGGATGGGGTGACCCCTATCATCCTTACCCTCAGAAGCAAAAATGACCTGCAGTCATGGGTATAAATTTACCTTGTATTTCCCTGAGCAATGCTATAATAATGAACGTCATACAATAAGGGAGACGACCTTAAGCTACCTCCCTCACAGATTACTTTGCTTCCTGCAAGCTCACAGTGCTTGTGAGCATATGTGCATGCTGTCAAAGCATGATTTCAAGAGAGAAAATAAGGTTCTAATGATAATTTGGGTCTTGGCTGTACTCAATTATTTCAGTAGCAAATCCTTTTTATACCCGATTTTCATTAGATTTTTTTAATGACCTTTATATACCTAAATTGTCATCTTTTTCTACAGAGTTAGATATGCAGTTTTAGAGAGCAGGCAGTATTTTTCTGATTTTTGTAGTGTTATAAATCCCTCTTTCTTCCATGTGTCCTGCCAAACTTGAGTTCTGCAACTCAGTCAACATACAGATGAATAAAAAAAAACTGCTGAAAATTTTCTTGAGCCTCTGTGCTGCTTTCAGAATTGCCAGAGGTCAAGCTGACCGTGTCCTTGCAAAGGAAGTTAAATAGTAAAACTTTCTTTAACCATACAAATAAAAGAAAACAAGGAACGAGGAAGTGAGGTTGCTCAGCAGTGATGCAATCAACAAGTTTGTAGTCTCCCAATAAGTAAGTCGGTACTTTGCCTCTCATTTTTAAATAAAGATGATAATTTGAAGTGTGAAGGTGAAAACAAGACTTCTAATGAGAATGAGTGTGTAGAGTGAAAATTGGCACATCTGAGGTCGAAGTACGACTGAAGAACTTAGTGCATTCAAGATGCAGGTAGCAGATAGTTTGTGCTCCAAAAAAAAATTGAAAAATCTGGCAGTGCACAGTGGAATTCCACCAGTGAAGATTTTCTTAATACATTTGTCAAGCTGATGTTGTGACTCTGGAATAGCAAATATATTATCCATAGACATAAGGAAATGTGGAAAAATTATTGGGGCAGCTACAGACTTGTCAGTCTGGCCTGAGAAGTATGCAACTCTGAAGAAAATTATGAGGGAAAATATTATTAGACAAGATAGTAAGTGGAGAATGTGATAAAAATATAGTGTAGTTCTAACAAAAGATGATCATGCCAGACTAATCCTATGGTGTTCTTTGATGTGATAACTGATCTTATAGGCAAGCCAACTGTACTAGATCTAACATATTTGTTTTTCAGTGAAGTATTTAGTGCAGTGCTACATAGGAAAGGATTAGTTGAGGAGAAGGTAGGATTTGGTATTGTAAAGCTAGCAAAGGGAAAACATCATTGTTGTTCTAGGGAGATGAATAGTAGACAATTTTGAGGATTGCAGGTCAAAAAAAAAAGTTAGTGTGTCAATGAGATATGTTGCTGTCAACAATGTTGGAGGCTTAGATGCATGAAGCATTGTAATACCTGGGACAGCCTAGGTTTTGAATGACCAGGAATTTAATATTGGGTGGTACAAAGGGTGAGGACATGACCTTGGGCACACCAGCACCAGTTCTTGTTGTAAACTGTGAGCTTATCAACCAGAAACTGAGTAAGAGAAGTAGTAATAGTTGTACTGTCAGGGTGTATAGCAACTACTCCAGGGCATAGCAGTTGAACAGAGGATCATTGTGAGCTACCTTGTGATCCAACCACGAAAAAGGCAAATAGAGTGCAGGCAACTATTTACAGTAGATGTGTGAGCTCTTAATGCTTGTAAATAAGGCTTTGTATACACAAAATAAGATGTAACTTTTAGTCACCCATATTCAAGAGAGCGTGGTTTACTGGAGCAGCTTCAAAGAAAGGTTAGCACAGAGTACTGGGAAAATGGAGAGTCTATTTTATGAGTGGAGCTAAAAAAATTTGGCTTTTTCAGTAAAATGAAGGCAGAGAAGGGCCATAATTGCTGTCTATAAACAAATCACGTGAGTAAATAATAAAGGTAGGGAAAAAAGTTAATCCAAAGAACAGTGTTGGCAGCAAAGCAAACCACAAAGTTGGTCACGAATATGGTTAAGATGGAAATCGAAGATTTCTAATCATCAACCAAACCGAAGTTCTGGAAAGCTTTTCTAAAAGGACAATAAAGACAGTCAACTCGTAAGATGCAGCAAGACAAGTCTGTAAGTGAGATTATATGTCATAGTCGTCCAGTTGTGAAGGGTTGTGTTGGATGTTCCTGGCATTAGTATACCCAAAGCTCGTGCTACGGTTCTACCATGAAACTGGTCTGCAGCCTGCTCTTATGGGTAGCCCCCGCACACTCCAAAGGAATTGCTCGTTGCAGTTATGACTGTAGGAAAATATCCTTTACCATTGTTTTATTACTGTAAAGTACAGCTGAACGTCACAGAATGGTCAGGGTTGGAAGGGACCTCTGGAGATCATCTGGTCCAACCCCCCTCCCACAGCAGGTTTACCCCCAGCAGGTTGCATAGGACCGTGTCCAGGTGTGTTTGGAATGTCTCCAGAGTGGGAGACTCCACAACCTCTCTGGGCAGCCTGTTCCAGTGCTCTGCCACCCTCAAAGTAAGGAAGTTCCTCCTCACGTTTAGATGGAACTTCCTACATTCAAGTTTGTGCCCGTTACTTCTTGTCCTGTCACTGGGCACCATTGACTAGATTAATAGCCTAAGTTGTGTAAAACTTGTTGCGTACAACACAAAACCAAAAATTGTCTGTGTTTGAAAGTACATAAAATGAGCCATTGATCTGTGAGGACAGGTTAAGATTTAGGCAAATTTAGATTAAAACTTGGAAAAACCTTTTTCAAAAACACAAGACCAGGTTGTAGGCTGGTACATATTAGCAGACAGAAATCCATAATGGAGCTACATCATTTCCCCTGTTTTAAGATTGTTGGTATGGCAACATATGGCTGAAATTGTCCAAAAGGAGTTTTTTTAGCACGTGGCTCTCTGTCTCCATATCTGTCGATGCTTGCTGCTAATCCTCACTGCATCAACAAATTCAAGGGGTTTGTGTTTGGTTTTTGTTTCAAACTCTTTTTGTCCCCAAAGTACAACATTTTTACAAGGGGATCTTATATCTGAAGAACTTCAGCTGCTTTGTGCTTTAATCATAGTTTCTGTGTTAGTTTAACAAGTTGAATTTCACTTTTTATTTTGCATCGTGTGGTCTATGGGCTGCTTAGGAGTGGCTCCACAGAAAATACGCTGTCCTCCAACACTGCTATTGTTTAGAAAACTCTTCTGAAAATTTGGAGCCCATAACCCCAGATGTAGCCTCTGAATCAGGTTTTATTCCACTGATTCAGCCACACTGACTTCCTGTTACTCCCAACTGGACATGGTTTTGGAGGCTCAGGGCGAGACCTGTGGATCTGCATTATGCAAATGTAATTCCCCAATTCCAGCAGTAGCAGCCGCATTAATTCCCAACGTGGCTGTTGGGGCTTGGCTGGACTGAGCCCTGCCTCCCTGGCGTCATCGTTTTTTTCCATGCCCAAATAGGTGATGAGTAATTACTTGGTCTTGATTTATTATTCAGACCCTAGTAGTTCTGTTACAAAGTAAACATTTTTGTTGGCTGTGTCCTAATGCAAAGACCATTTCACAACCACCTCTTATTTTAGGTTTTAATTGCTTCTCTTTGCTGTCAACTGATGGCCCCCTCCCCCACGCCCCGGGCCCTCCTCCTCTCTCCCCCCCCTTCATGCTATGGGTTTTTTCCTGTTCCCACACTGCTAATGTGATGAGCAACAGTTGCAATATCACAGGCCCCTCTCTGAAGGAGGAGGGGAAAAAGAAAAAAAGAAGAAAAAATCCCAAACACCAACTTGTTTACTTTTAGAGCTCTCCCGCCTTTTCAGTAGGGGCTGTGTTAATCCTCACACTATGAAGGGAAACTCCTATGTAAATCAAACCAGTGTTCTATGCTCTCCTCCTTCCCCCCTCCAGCTCCCGTATATTAAGTGATTGTTCTCCTCCCTTAGAAATGATAGATGATTGGTTGCTTTACTCTTGACTTTCAGCATATTTTCTTTTATGGCCCTGGATTCTGCGGTTGAATCTTGCTGCTTTCTGTTGACTTTTCTGGTTGATACCCCTGCCCCAATCTATTAGAAATAAATAAAATTATGTGTTAGTGTTACAGTGAGCACATGACTTTGTTTCTATTCCCTCATATTATGCAGTACATTCTTGTGAATTTGTTTTCCCTCAAGATGCTCAGAATAAACCAAGGCATTTCTAGATCTGAAGATGCAAAACCTAATGCAACCCAACGCAGAGCAGATTGCAACCTTTTTTTCTTTTTTTTTTTTCGTCCCACTGTTGCTGGTTTGTTGTGGTGTGGTTTTTTTCTGCTGCATAGCCTTTTCTGGTTTAGCCTGCACTCCAAGGCTAGATTTTGATGTCAATGATTAGTATTTCTAATCGGTTGAACAAGGACAATGTCCCTTCTGCTGTGCAGAGGACACAAAGGCCCAGGCACTGATTCTGATCCCCCTCACAGCATTTTGGCTCCATTGGGCCCTTTCCCCGTGGCTGTAAATTGGGGAAATTCCACCCATCCCCTGGGTGAACATGGCTAGAGATTAGAGCTGCAACCATGGGGGAGTTTGTGTTCCCCGAGGTGGGAGAAGCAAAGCACGGTGCAGGACAAAGCCCATGCACGCATCCACCATGGGCTCTGCGCTTTGTGGGCTCTGGTGGTCTCCTTTTCGGTGCTGGGTCAGCAGCTGCAGATCTGCTGCTTTGGGGGAAATGACTTTGGATTTCCACCTGTAAAGCAGATTCCAGTGCTTTGTTCTGCCCTGACAAGGTGAACTTTGCTGCTGGCAGCCCGTGCCCGCTTGGCTCCTGGCGGCATCCGAGGGGCAGAGGCTGAGGGCCTGGTCCAACTTTGTTTGATATCAGTGGGAGCCTGCAGTTCTTCTGTGCCCCCAGGATGGATCTGTGAAGTGGTCGTACAGGTTCAGGCTTCACTTCTTTTATTTTTCCTGAAACAGTTAGTAAGTTAATTTACATGAGATGTGCACCCTGGCAAATGCCATCTCCTAGCTATTGTTTCAGCTAAGCAGCTGTCATTTGCGTAACATTATGCATCCTTCATTGTACCATGCTAATTTTTTGAGGGGCAATTTTTCTACAATGAGCACTGCGGCTTCTAACAGAAACCTCTTTATGGCATTGGCCCCGGGGAGCTGCAAGCCCTGCCAAAGCAAACAAAGGCTTATTGCTCCAACTGGGCATGTCTGTGCCTTTAATACAGCGTGAAGTTCACAGAACACTGCATCCAATCTGCACATAGTTAACACCTGGTCCAATGCCTTCTGGCAATTAATCAAGATATCAATCAGTGATGACAAAAATTAATAAATAACCCATGCTTGCATATTGCACATTCTCAGAATGGGAGAATTTGCATTGACACTTACGGTCCATTTACATTTTTTTAATACGTTTTCAGTGTATGATACTGTACAATACAATAATTATTGATGCGTACAAATAACTGGTACCTTGAGCACTTAGGAAAGAGTACAAAAAGCTACATTAGTCTATTTCAGTAGAAAAAGCTTTGACCTCGTTGAATTACAGCCCCAAACTTTGATGTAGGGCCGTGAAACTACTGCTAGCAAATACATCAATGGGGTTAGTCTAACTTTGTCTTCTTTCAAAAGTAGTGGAGTGGTTTTGGGTTGAACATGGCTTATTCTTATCTCTCTAATTAATGGGAATGTTTTCCTATACCTTAAGCCAAATTCCACTGTTACACCTTTGTTAACTCTGAGCAAGTACCCAAACTTCTTCCCTTTTGAAGTAACTTGGAAGTTAGCCACAACTTCAAAGGAAGGAAGATCTGTTCCTCTCTTCATTTAGAATCCATAAAAGTACTCTGGACCGTGTTTAATTTATCAAAACAGAGGCAGCACTTTGCAAATGTAGGTGCATAGTCATTTGTACTGGCCACACGAAGGCGTTATCAAAGGAGTGGCTTGTCTTCCCTGAAAATAGAAATCCCTTGGTCAGATATGAACAAAGGTATCCTCTCTTTTGTAAACGCTGGTACTTGTTCTGTAGTGATGCAAAAAAATATTCCTGGCAAAGAATGAAGCAAGTATTTTTTTGTTTTCCTAGAGAGTCCTTACTACAATGGTCAGAAATGGTAGTTATAAGTCACCGCCACAAATGGTTGTTCTCCTTTGCAGCCTATGAGAAGCCATGGCTGTACAGACCTGGAGTTCAATGTTTGCTGCTGCTTTTAGGTCAGGGTTGAAGCTCATTAGTGGTGCAGGGGTGGGAAGTTTCTCCTGCTTTCACAGTGCGTTTCTGTCCTACCTGCTCTGTGAATGAGCAGCACTCTCCTTGGGTGTCAACTAGGGTAATTAAACCTGCTGACAAATGTCATGGCTTCGAAAGAGAGGGTCACTCATGGCCAGGTAGAGCCAGGAGCAGGCAAGGAGGAGTTGTACCCAGTACTGACCCGCTGCACAGCCCTTCTCTCTCTTGAGCAATATTCTGGTAATCACCCCAGACGGGGCAGTGGCTTTCCAATGTGGGTAAATACAGCCTTGGAAATAGTAGTTTTGGTGGTCCCAGCCTAAGTGTGGAAATCCTGCCAGGACCTGTGAGAACTGAGTAAACTTAGTAATTTCGCAATGGTCTGGCGCAGGGAGCAAGAATGTAATTCTGCCACGTGAACCCAAACTCTGGTATCTCCAAAAGGTAACTTCTGAAATACTTCTGTTTTGGCTCCTGAATTATTTGGAGTATAAGAGTTCCCATGAACTTCATGATTTAAATACTTTCCAGAACAAGGAGACAAGAACATTTAAACTAGCTTAGTAGAAAGGCATTTAACATAAAGAGAGTAATAAAAATACATCACCTGTCACATGTGATCTTTATATGACCTTAGCCACAGAACAATAAATATTACATAACCACACTAAAAGCAGTTTTTAACATCTTATATTTATATTTAATAAGTCGTGATTTTCTTTCCTTCAAGATGCAATTTTGATGAGACACTTTAAGTGTGATCTAAAGGCAAAAACTTTGTGACTGGTTATGTAATGCTTCTAGTGGGGCACCATTTAGAGGGTGTTTGAATGAAAACATAGTTGCTTTGTTTTACTGTGTTCTTTACCACTCTGATAGAGCAGTAACGGTGCAATCTTTTTTGATACAATTCCCTATTTTCTACCTTTTTTCTTTTTCTTTTTATATTTGACTGTTGGGCAACTCTTCACCTAGATGCATAAAATTAAACTTGCTGAATACTGCCTAGGACACAACTGATCAGTTGCTATCCCTAATTATCAGTTTAACTGTTAGATTTGCACTTGCAGTCTATAAAAGAAAACATATTGCAAGCTGGTTAGACTCTAATTGTCCCTTTTAAATTAACTATGTGAGATTCAGATTGCAATGTAAAAAGGCAACAAAGGAAATCGAAGTATACATCTTTAAATTGGCTTTTAATTACATTAGAAAGCCAAATATTACAACTGTAATTATCTTTTATTGGAGGAAGGCTCTGAGTATTTTTTTTTCATGTGCTATCCTGTCTTACTATGGGTTTTGGGGGCAGTACCTATTAAGAACAGACTTGTATAAAGGAAAAGTTGTCAATACTTTCTGTACAAATATAGATAATATAAATAGCCAAAATCTGAAAAAATATTCAAATTTTCCTTTTTTGAATCAAGTATGGTTCCTTCAAACTTTCTAAAGTTTTGTACTGGCCATTTTTTAGATTCATGTTGTCAGGATGCTCATAAAAGTGTAATGTACAATGAGTTCATTAAACCAACTAGAGAGAAGACCAGGTTTGCCCCTTCTTCCCCCAACAAGTTATAACTATTCTGTGCAATCAGCCTTTAGGCACTAGTCAGCTGAAATGGAAAAAATATTTAATAACAAGAGCTCAATAGCCTGCAGATCTCTGATGTCTGAGATGACTTCAACTCTTATGATGAGCTACACTTAACCTAAGAAATATGATTTAATTCTACTTCAAAAGTATACTGAAATCTTTGATATATGGTCTGTGGTCTATTAAGCTTGATCTTAGCCTGACCTTTTAAAGGAAGAAAAGCTTTGTTTCTTTTTAAAACACACAACCAAGCAAAATACAGATATCTCTCTGTGGGATCCAGTGGTTGCAGCTTCAAAAAAGAGAAGCATTTAAATACGTGCTTTGCTTAAGTGCTTCAATTGTCTCATTGACTTCACAGTCTAGATATTTATTTCTTGCCTGTTGGAAAACATTGACCTCAAACTTGCTCCTTGCTTTGGAGTTCCCTGATAGACTTTGGAGGATCAGTTACGTGAAGGAAGCCATCTGAACTACGCTTGCTATGGGGGGTCAAATATAATAAACCTGGATGTGGCTGAATTAAACTCTTAGCCATTTAATGCACTCAAGTGCGAAGAAAGGAGCAATAGCTATGCCAGAGGGTGTAAGCATTCTAGAAAGACTTGTGGGGAGAAAACGTATTCAGTGTGTAGGCTAGGTGATCAATAAGGTGTTGGGTGTGCATTCAGTAAGGGATGTTTTGTAATATATTGAAGGTCCCTTCATTTATCTTTTAAAAAAATATGGCTCTGAAGGACTGGAAGAGATATCTATTGCATCTCTGAATTTGGTTTCCTATTTTAGAGGGTAACCACAATCTCTATTTATCACACTTAAAAAAAAAAAAAAAAAAAGTCCTTTCCTTTCCTCATACCTTGTACTGACGGACTGTCACACCGGGTGGATAGAGACCTTGCTTCAACTCCCAGTTTACATTAATTCATAATAAACCCACACCCAGTTGTCATGTGCCAGCTTTTTTTGTTTGACTAAGTAACACTCCGTGATGCTTATCTCTGTGATACATCTATAAAGAGCAATTGTAACCTTTTTAGCCATTGTTTTGGTAGGTTTGCCACACCATCCTGTTTCAGTGTCCTGCACAGCCAAGGCTTCACTCCCGGGCCATCCGTGCAGTTGCTCTGTAAAGCTTTTCAGTAATCTGAGACTGAGATGCAGTAAAAGGAAACACAGCTGTGTAGGCTCGCTTTACGGCTTATCTTCTTGATCCCAGGTGGCTGTAAGGTGGAGTGAAGGGACTCGTCTGGTTAGCAGAACTATTATGTGGTATGAAGGTCATCGCAGAGATTGTAATTACAAAGGAATGGCAGATTTGATCATCAGCTGTGTAGTTGCAGTTGAGTAAGGGATGACCTCAAAACTGGTGATTCTTAGCTGGGTAAAAGTAATTGATAAGAGCCGAGAAGAAACCTTTGGCCATGATATATCTCGACACTGGTGTAGGAGAGAGTTTTGGGGAGCTAACTTCTGAATGCTTCGACGGAAGGCCTCTCTGATAGTTTTCTCCAGACATTCTCCAGTGTTGTGTGGTGCAGAGAGGTGAAGGTAATCTCAGGTTCTCCAAAGTGTAGCTAAGTAGGTGTGTTAGAGCAGAGAGGACTAAGGTTGGTTAGGCATTTGCAGACATTTTGAGGAAGGGAGGATAGTGCAGGAAAGATGGGCGATGCATCAGTCAAAGCGGAACCATACTTCAGGGCATACAGAAAAAAGTATTTCAGAGTAATAATTAATCTAGAGAAACTGATGGGAAATGAGGAACTCACAAATCAGAGACATCTGCTAAAGATGCTGGTAAAGCAAAGAATTACAATAGAGGGTGGGATACAAATTGTAATTGAATTAAGGGGGAAAAGGGATGTGGCAATACATTATGTAAAGTCAATGGCATGTGAGGTTAAGTTAAAGTAAGTGAAAACCAGGCATGGCCAGAGAGGTTGGGAAGCAAAGTTGTGCTTGATGGTCTTCTACAAAGTTTAATAAGATGCAAGGTTTTGAAGGGGCATGAAACTCTGGATTGTATATGGACAAAATCGTAACCTGGACCTTTGCATATAAACATGCTGTCTTATTTACTGGGCACCTACTAGGTAAAGGAATGCTACAAAATCCAACACAATTGGTCTGACATAGTTAAATGCTTGGATATTTTATTTGCTGCCATACACAGTACTCAAAGCTGCAAGAGGGTTTAGTTTATGGAAGCAGTTTCTTGACGTTAGATGTATGTTTTTTAAAAACAGCACACTTTAATGAAACTAAGTGATTGTTCACTCAATCTTATGGGAAATGCAGAAGTTTATTCATAAAGTGACGATAGCTGGACAAGCTATTGAATTATCTTCAATACGTAAAGGCAAGATAGGGATAATGGAGAGTGACATAGTGATGCAAAAAAGGGAGAAAAACCTTATCAGTTAAATGGAGTAGTTAAGTCAAAACTCTACCCTAAAAAGTAAAGGGAATAAAATCCTTTCAGCTACTGTGGAAACTGTAAAACATGTTTCAAAAGATGTATATTATTTTCTTGGCTCCAAAGTCAGTTAAGAGAGAGAAAGCAAAGAATTGGATTTGAGGTCTCATTTCATCCTGGCTAAGCAGCAGAAGAAAGGTGCCTCGTTTGATTTAGCTCCTGTGTTACTTAAGATGCTAGTGGTCTGCAATGTGTGTTGGGAAAGAGAGAGGTAGCAGCATTCCCTTGCTGACGCAGATGTGGTGAGTACTTTCTTTAAATCAAGTGATGAGGTGGGAAAGGTGGGCAGCAATGTTTACACATGGATTTCTCTGCAATTTTTCTGCTTTGCACCTAAATCTTACACAGGAGTTTCTGCAGAACAAAACTGAGTTTTCTCCTACTATAGTGAAACACAATGCCTACTCAGGGAAGGCTTATATTGATTTGGTTTGGTGCTGGAAAGGTTATATTTATTGCCTAGAATCCTGTTAATTTTCTTAAGTTAGAAAGTATTGCTTAAAATATTTCTGTATTCTACTGGAGCAGGAGGTCCCAACTAAGTTAAACATTTATACGAATCCAAATTTTACGGGGACTTATTCTCCCACCAGTAAAGTTGAGGCAAAATTTCCTTCAATCATAAACAGCAACAGGTTCAAGACCTTTTATTAGTCACCTTTTAACTCAATTGATGTGGTTAGAAATTGCATGAATGCTTTTTCTTCTTTCAAACAAGTAACAAAAGCCGAATTAGACTGCAGTGATGAAATCTGAATCATTTCCTCCTCAGACTAAACTTGCTAAACTGGTACAATCTGGAGAATGATGTAATAAGGAAAAAACCTGTTGTTTGTCTCTTGATACCGTTCTTGAAAAAAAATCATTGCTACGTAATACAAATATAGTCATCACCTTTTATATCCTTTCACCATTGCTGATATTGGAACCCTTCCAAATAAGTAGCAGTCCAAAATTGGCTATAGCCCTCTACATAGTTTTACCTACTTAATTATAAGTTAACACTGGCTTTTTTTTTTTCTTCTGGTTTTAGATAAAGCATCAGAGTTTAACAGATCATTTCAACAAGCTATATAACAATATTTTCATTAGTTGATGTCATAGAAATATGTATCTTTAATCTCATTTTCAGATTGACTTAGAGCTCCATAGGATGTTGGTTAGACTTCTTCTAGTCACGTATCACTACACTTTTGATGCTAAAATAAGAAACTGAGGAACCTGAATTATTCATGGGAGACTCCATTTAGGACTCACAGCTAAAACACACAGTAGTGTAAAAGTTCAGAGGTGACTTTTTTTGTGTTTTGTTTTTTTTTTTTTTTTAAAAAAAGACAAAAGAAATTGAACCAGCTGGGTAAGCTATAAATTGTAGATGTCTTTGACAAAGATGATAGAGATGAGCCAGTGTTGTATAAACTGAACACTCAAGTTTTTTAATTGCCTGGCACACATACTTTCCCAGAAATGTAATCAGCTTAAGGAATGCAGTCTTTATTTCTCTTCGGCAATTCTACCATGGTTGCCAAACTTATTTATTAGAAAATGGAGAGAGCTTGGGGCAAGATAATGTATATTATTTTTAAACAAGAACCCAAAATGAAAATCTTCTATAAGTCTTACACAATGACAATTTAACTTTATTATGTGAGTTTGTTATGTAACGCCAGCCTTACATAGGCATCGTGTTGCAGAAGCGATGAATTGCTGCAAAAGAGGAAAGGTAGTCTCCTGCATTTAGAGCCCAGCAGCAGGGGTCAGGAGATGCTAGTTCTGTTTCTTATCCTGCCCCTGGTTTGATATATCACCATGGGAAAGTTTTTGAAAAAGACACTGGCCTTGATCCTGGAATAGGTGCTTTATGGGTAATCCTCTGAACAAACACTGCTTCTATGCCTTTCTGACTCTAACAGAGGCTCCTATTCAAATGGAGCTCATTGGATGAGCAGGGCGATGGTGAAGATACCCTCTTTGCACAGATGGAGGAAAAACCATAATACTTCCTTATGTAGCAGGGGAATTCATTTTAGAGTGTTCTGAGCTCTCGAATGGGAGAGGCTTGTAAAGTGACAATAATACATTTTAACTGAAGAGCAATCTCTGGTGTTGGAAATGTGAATAGACCTTATCAAGGTGCACAAAATACTGTGTAGGGATTTCTTATGCAAAATCTTCACAGGGAAAGATTTCTCGAGCATAATGAATTGTCAGCAGCTGGAATATTGTATAGGGCCAGGGTAATACAAAACAGAAATGGATGAGCACTTCCCAACAGGTCGGAATAGATAGGCTGTTGTGGGAAATGGTAAAGTGCCAATCTTGGCTACAATGGAGAAACAGCTACTTGATACTTAATGACAAAACCAACTGGCATTTTTTGTGAATTTTTTGGTGAATCCAGGGCTCAGTTTGGCATTGTAGTGTGAGGTTTTCCCCCCTCTTTCTTAGTGAATGCTCCAAGTCTTGCAAAGATAAAGGGAGTCTTAACTGAAGAAGAATTGAATTTTGCCCCCTCAGAACTGTTAGAGCTTATGGCCAAATTATTTGAATAGATGCAGAACTGAAACATAAGAGCATATTGTAAGACACACTTTGTGTGCTGTGCTGAGAGTATTGTCTGAAGGTGCTTTACCTCCTGAAAGCCTGATTCATTCTAGCAACAGGTTCACGTAGTAGATGCTTTGTGTATACCAGGATCACATGGTTAAACATTCAGCTAAATCCATGTAATTGCTTCATACAACAGGAAATAATTCTGCTCATTCAGTCATGAATATCGCATCTGCAAAGTCCTTCTCAGGAAAGGGTGATCAGCTAATCTGAATTTCTGCATGACACAAGCTGTCAAGTGTCACTGTAATAATTATACTCATCATTGTTCTAGTATGCTACTGGTAACAGTTGAGGAGTTGTGGTTATGTTGGAGCACACCTTTCAGAGAAATATCAGCCGTTGCAGTGGTTTAAAACTGGCACTGCTTTCCTAGGCTGAAGTTGTCTGACACAGGGCTGAGTGGCAAACATTTGTGAGATATGGAGGTTTTTGAAATGGCTTTTCATTACATTGAAAAGTTGAAAATATTAGTTTTCAGGAATTTATGGAGGAAGGGTTTGGGGAAGCAATGAAACAAGGGTAGAGGTCACATCTTTCCTTCTCGTCCCCAGTGCCCATGAAGACTAAACAGCCCAGTGACTAGGGCACAGACCCAGGATTTAAGATACTCTGCTGCAATTCTCTGCTGGGTAAGAGTTAGAAAAGGAATCTGAAATGTGATCTTTTCACTAACACCCTAAGCTTCAGGCTACTGGCTACTCGGGGTGCTCTAGTACAGAATTGAACCGTTTACTGTGTATTTCAGAAAAGCATACAAAATCAATTGCTAAGTGACTTAATGGTATGTTAGCAATGACAAATTTGTTTTATACTGTGCTCTAGAATATCTTTCTGATGGGTTCGGAGGCTTTTACGTAATCTTCTCTGATTCATTTTCTAGAGGGGGCAAAAAAAAAAAAAGTAAAAAGTATTGTTATCATTACTGCTGCATTTCCCATGGCCCCAAAACCCAGCTAATGACCAGCCTTGACAAGTTCATTTCTGTGGAAGACATTCTCTTACTTCCAATTCACTACCACCCACAGATGACACTTTACAAAATGTCACTGTTACATAATTGATAATCACTCAACAACTGAGAAAATGGAACTTGGAAAGAGGCATCATTTCTGTGTCCAGAGAGGAAATTCTCTTTCAGCTACTCCATCCCAGTGTGGATAAGGTGAATGTTCTTTTACAAGTCAGGAAAAAGATCACTTTTGGGTGGAGATGTCTTTCCAAACTGATGACCATTAAAAAAAATTAAAAAAAGGAAATACTTATTTAATACTTATTTAATAAAAATGATGATCTTCCTAAATGTATCTTGCCTTCTGGAGAACAAAGACCTTAAGAAAATCCAAAGTGAACACTCCCTCACAGGGGATACAATATGCTGAAGGGGAATCTTGACAAATTTTAATGGAATATTAAAGTTGGGACACTGGAGACAGGAAGTGTGAAAGACATGTTTTTCCCTCAGATATTATATATGGATAGTCCCACTGTAACTGGACAGTCATTGTAGTTCTACAATCAATCCTATTGGATTCCTAGGTGAAGGGTGCAGTTTTTAATAACCTTGTCTCTTAAGGCTTAATCTTTTATCTGTTGCACAGAATAACACATCTGGTGCTTTTTTTTCCTGTCTCTGGGTATGATTGTTAAAAGCATGGAAGATGTCATATATTTAGTCTGTGATATATACACCTGATACCAATTAGGTTAGATGGCATTCAACAAATGCTTGATGGTAGCCTGAGAAGGCACCAATAGTTACGTGAAAAAGCAGGTATGTATAAAATATTTCTAGTTGCCCTATTAGTAAGTCATTCACTGGTGTGCGATGAGCTGCGGCATAAATGGAAGAGAAGGGCCGCAGTTAACACCCCAGAAGCGCAAGCGACAAGTACTACTGTAATTAAGCGAGGTAGTTACCTAGCATTTTTACACTGATATTTCAAAACTGGCATTCACAGGCACTTCCGATTCCTCTCATTTATTATTGAGGCTCCTCACAGCAGTCTACGGATTCCTTCCACTTCCCCCTGTGCTTGCATTCGTCATATATGTGACACCTTGGAACTGGTGTATGCATCCGTGATTTGTGCTGTGATTAACACATTATCAGCTTCCCCCTTTCTTGTTAGCTAAAAATAGTTCTGGCTATCCCTGCTAGTCTGTCGCTCAGGTGATGGAGATGGAGGCTGCAGGAACCTTCTGTAGCATTTGGCAATCAGACCCATCTCACTCTCATGTTTCCCAAACCTTTCCTTGATCTCCTGGCATGGGTAATGGTTCAGTGCTTTTTTTTTTTTTTTTTTTGGGNATTTTCTTCCCTTTCTGCTGCTTTCATGGATTCTAGCAGTCTTTCTGTGTCCGTTTCACCACTAGCAATGATGCCCATGGCAAGGCATGGGAGGCTCAGTCCATTCTTCCTGCAATGACAGCTGCTGTGGTTGCACCACTCAAATTTTACAAACAAAGCAGAATTAAAAAACACCTTAAAGAGTAAAAGCATTTTAGAGTGCTTTGTCATCTTGTATGACTCAAAAATGCCCAATAATATTTTTCCAAAACTTTCCTGGGTTATTCAGCTGTAGGGCATAAGCAAGCAGAGGAGCATTTTTGGGAAGGGATGTATTTTGTTTTCAGGTTAAACTTGTATTTTAATACACATTGTGCAAACAGAACTTCAGGTTGGTGCAAATATGAGGAGATTAAAATATTAGAGATCAAATTAGCCTCAGAATTAAAATCTGCATATGTGCATCTCTTTCCTTACCCCCAGGCACTCAGCTCTTGAAGCTCCGAAATCTTGAACTATTTGCAAAACAGAGCACTAGAGAGAAACGAATGCCTACGGTTCAGAAATACGAATTCCTGCCACTTCTCTCTTCCATGCTGCTTGTGGTCTCCAGAGTAAAAGCTTCTGTTTCAGAGCTGTGTCAAGAACCGTGAAGCGTTATAGCCTGACCAGGCATCGACCTAGCACTAAGCAAACTCCTAAACCCTGGAGACAAGTCAGTAGGGAGATTAAATAAACTTCTTTAAAAATGCTGTCTCTAAACAACTGCAACAGTGGCATGACTGTATTGTTCCTCAGGTTTTCTTCTATTTCTGATATATTTTAACCTTGAAGATTTTTTTAGCAATTTGTATGGACTAATTTAATTATTTTGTGCCCTCGTAAAGAATTATATGCAATCCTCAACTTATTAGTGGTTCTAAATCTTCCAAAAACCCGGATCTTTCATCCTTTGACTTTGTATCCCATTGTCTTATCTACTCCATCTCAGAATCCCCTGCACCTCTTTTAGCAAGAAAAAAATCCACTCAGACCCATTTCTGAAGCCTGCAGGAACAGCAACTGAGCATGTGAAGAAATCAGTCAACTAACCGATCATTTGATCACACGCATGAATATGAAGCTAGGTGTCTATTTTTAAATCTATGTAGGAAACCTTGATGTGTGTAAGCACAGAAACTGCAGTTACCTCTAATTACTCTAGAAGTTGCTGAATTAGAAATGTACAAGTTGGGTTGCTTCAAAGGGAGCTGGTTACTGTAAGTGTCCCCCGCTGAGGTATCTGAACTAATTCTTCAAGTGGTATGTTCAAAAAGAGATAAAGACTAAATGAATTTGGATTTTTTTGGGAAGAGAAGCACAACTATTTTCCCTGTTTTCCTACTATCCCCCTTCCCAAATTCTTTTCCCACTGTTTGTGGATCAAAGGTTGTTGTGCATCTGTAGCAGGTAACAGCCTATAAGTTTTTTAAAGTTCAGAGATTTTAAGACTGTAAAAGGTTGCTGTCCCAGCGCCTTCTGTCTTCTTGGTGTGAAGACCATGGGATTGCATCTAGTTTGATAATTGGATGAACTAGAACATCTATTTTGGAAAAATGCTTAAACTTGGTTTTGGTATTAGGAGCGAGAAGCTGCATTGCTAGTTAGCTGTTTTTTTACACCCATGCTTCGAGACGATCTTTGCGCTGTTTGAAGTCTTGCACAAGGAGGCGGCAAGCTTGGCATCGCTGCTATCCGTATGGGCTGAGCTGGGGGAAGGTCCTTTGCCCCTGGCAGAGCTGGTGTGGGGAGACAACACGCTGACAAGAGAACGTGAATTTTCCTGTATGTGCAAACTCTTCCCAACCTCTTGGTATTTGTTACAAATGTATGTTTGAAAGTTGTTTCAGATGTTTTAGTCCCTTTGCTCCTCTTTGTCTTTATGTTCAATCCTCATTTCCCTTTGTCAGCGCAGCATCCAGAATACTTCCAGACATGCACTGGGAAGCTCGGCTGCTACGTTTTGGGCAATTTTTCTTCTCTCTTTAGAAGCAAAACTATGCATCTTCCCAAAACGTACAATTAGACTGTTTATGGGTACTGTGCTATATTTGTTATTTAAAAGAAGATGATATGAGAATGATTTGGGCTTGACATAAAAATTGGTGTGATTTGAAGCAGTTTTCCTGAGTTTGGGAAGTGGCAGGTGCAGGTGTGGGTAGCAGGGAAGGTAAATCCCAGGTTTTGGGATGGATTTGAAAGATGCATTATGTAAGGAATAGTGCTTCTCTTCTGTTTGCACTTCCTTTGGGGCCTGGCTTGAACAAATACATAAGGCCCTGAAAACTTTCAAATAAGGCTAAATGTATGGGATCGTATGCCCCAGGGATGA
>VZSZ01001103.1:76747-90600 GCA_013398815.1 Ibidorhyncha struthersii
TTTTCCCTCAGACCTCTTTGACTTGTGGCCATGTATGGATGTATGTCACTGGACTACAGGGGTCTTTAAAGTCGAGGTCTACAGTAAGTCCACGGGCCATATTCTCAATTAGGGTCAACCCAGCATGGCAGAGCTGGTTCCCACCAAGTAGTCTGGCTGCATCTGATTAAACAATTCGGATATTTTTAACGCCTTATATGTCCCCACCAGTTAGACAGGTTTATCATGTAGCAGTTCACTAATGCCTCCAGGAAACCACTGGTTACTTCTTAAACATATTTTGCATCCAACTTTAGTCTGCTGAGCGTTCAGTTTTGTTATGGAAATGAAAGCTTTAATAGCTAATGAATGGGTCCCTACACTCTCTGCCATAGAAAGCAACCTCAGTAACTTCAAGTGGCAAAACTTCACTGTCGGGGATGGGGGAGCACCACTCTTGGCATCCCTGAGCAACAAAAGGCATCGTGGGCCACGGGGCAGCACATAGCACACGGGGAGAATGGGAAAACGGCTAATCCCAGCCAGATCCCATTGCAGAACATCTTACTATCTGGCTAATCAGGATAAGTGCTGAAAAGCTTTGAGTGTGATGTCAGATTTATTTCACGATGAGCAGGGAAGATCTCTTGATCCTCAAACACTTCAAGCAAAAGTTAAAAGGGGGGGGTGTGAGGTGCGGGGGAGGAGGCGGAAAAAAGATATTGCGCTTTTTTTCTTTTTTTTTCCAAGTGTGATGAACTGTTTTCTCCTCTAAGTGTTTTAAATAGCGGCAGTGTGAAAATTACATTTGCTTTGAATAATTGCTAGCGTTTTTCCCATTGCAGTCCTTCTATCTGGAAGCTTTGTATCTAATATTGCTCTTGCATGAAACTCGGAGGAGCAGTGTGAATGGAGTGGCAGGTCCATTTTTAAAAAAAATATAATTTTATAATATTTTATTTGCTCAACAGTTCTATGCTGTGGCAACACAGGCTTACGCAGCACTTTATAGGCGTAGGCCCTGATCCAACAAAGGCTTATAGTGCGTATGTTTAACTTTACACTGACTCCAAAGGGAATATCGTGTGTGATACGGACTATAGGTAAGGCCCATTTCCTGCCCTGAGCAGCTTGCGAGTGAAATAAGACAAGACCCAGGACAACCCTGCACAAGTAGGAGTCTTGAATAGGAAAAATATGTGGGGGAAAAAAACACTTCTTAAAGGGAATTGTGAAGAGGGAAGCAAAAAAGTAGATTTTTCATGTTGCAGGTCAGGGGCAGCAAGAATGGCAGGGGGACGTTGCAATGGGAGGACAAGGCAGCAGCTGAGGGACTGGAGGGTCTTTTAGGAGCTGGGATGCAGTATAGTAAAGGCCTTAGTGCGGTCTCCTGATTTTATCTGTTGACTAAATAAAACTGGTTGACACTTCAGGGCATTCATTTTTATTCAGTCTAATGAATACTGTCAAATCCTGAGAACAGCTTGTGGAATTCATACATAATTGTTTCACTGATGAAGAAACCGAGGCAGGGAGACTAATGATTTTCCCAAGGCCACAGAAGGAACATCATAATTAAAAAAAAAATCTCTTTCCCAGGCCTGGGCTGAACCACTTAATTCATCTCTGAACAGAGGGTAGTATTTTCAGAGGTGCTATAATCTCATTTTTGAGTCATTTAGGCACCCCTAGGAGTTTAAGTGTCATTGGAAGGCAATGCTATGCAGGCTCCTAAAAGTCTAGATCAAGTTTAAGGAGGACTTTTAGGCTCCTAAGACCCTTGAAAAGATTATCTGATAGGAAATTATAGGCATTTTTCTGTCATATATATATATATATAGCGAGGCTGGATTGTGCTCTGCTGAAGTCAGGCAGTTGTGGTCTGGTACAACTGGCTGCAAAAAATCCCAATCAATTCCCAGCTTAGCAATTGGTTCTAGCAAGTGTCCTGCTTTACTGCCTTGTCATAGGAGCCACGTTACCCAGACTTGTCTTAGCAGACAGTGGCACTTTCTTTTTTCTCCCCTTCCCATCAGTTTGGAAACCAGGTTCTAGCTGGCAGCATCTTCCTCTTGTGTGGGTAACACTAGGAAAAAATGATTGTTAACTGTAGATGCTCTGTTTAGGGAAACAGAATCCTTTCCCAAGGATATATATCACTTTCCAACTTAGTCATGTGCACACCCAAGTCTGTGCATGAACTGCATTTCTGTTGCGTGATGCACGCTCCCATTTCACTCAGGTGGAGTCCTGGTAATATCAAATAAATATCTGCTTCTAGCTATTTTGAAGAATAATGCTCTGAATCACCTGCTGTTCAGCAGTACATCCGATACGTAAACAAATTCGTTTAAACCCACCATATGAATAAGTACTTATAGGAGCTACAAAGAGTATGCAAGATAAGTTGTTTGGAGAAAACTTCTACCTGTACGAGCAGAAAGACTGTCTAAATGATTCAGGCTCCAGCTGGCTACTCACTGCTCCAAGTTACTGCCGGCACTTGCAGGGTTTACTCCTCACTGGGATGAAGTGCAGCATTGCAGGAGGTGGAGAAGCCGCAGCAGAGGGGGGTCTGTATTGGGAAGATCTCTCAGCACATGTTTGCATGAGCACCGCTCTCAGTTTTGGGTAAAGGTTAGGCAAAGCACAGTCTTGTCCCCAGCTCTGCGTTCATGCCTGCCTTTGCTTTGCTGAATCAGAAATATTGGCTGGTTGCAACTTCACTCATAAATCTGCTGATTTTAAGTGTGGATTGGGTATATTCAAAATGGAAAAGATGTAGCGTGCCTTGCTGTCTGCGTCCACAGCAGGAGCCACATGCTCTGCAGGTGTGATTTGGGACCTGCATGCATCTCTTGCACTGGGACATGTGGGAGCTCTACCTGAGGAAGCCCTTTGAAACTGGGCCCTAAGTGTTTGAGGGAAACCTTATGTTATGAAAGGTCCCTGTGTAGTGTCCTCTGGGAAAGGGCTTAGTGTGCTCATTTGCATCTCTATACCCAGAATGCTTTTCCAGCTCATTGCTGTTTCATAGCCGTGCTGGTGTCAGTGCTACAAAGCAGCTGAGAATGGCTTGATGTGCTTCTGCGTGCTGCTACTTTTCCTCTGGAGCAAAGAAAGGATGTCTGTCTGGAAGGGGAGGACGAGACAAAATGTCCCTATCTTTCCCCACAGCATGGGTAGTCTCCTGGCCACCCAAACAACCGGCAAGAGCTACTAAGAGGACAGATGCTGGTACTTAAAAGCTTAAGCTGCCCGCAAAATATCACTGTGCTCCCAGGCAAAGATGCAGCTGTGTGAAATTGTGAACATTTAACGTGATCCCACCTTCTTGCCACAGTTCGTGGAAGCTTGGAGGAGCGCTGAGGGTCTGGAGATGTAAAATCCAGGCTGTTGTGTGCATTGTTGGGAAGAAAAGCTGGTAGATTCTGCACGGCAACATCAAACGTGGCAATTGCGAGTGAATTTGTTAATGTTAAAAGCACTGGGGTCAGGTGTGAGTGCTACAAAGCATCCTACTGCGCTGTAGAATTAGAGCCCAAATGGAAAAGAGCCCGACTGAGTGGTCATCAATTCCCTTCCCTGACAGGCAAGGGCTGTGCCCTGTAATGGATATACTATTTAACTGCACATCCTTGAAGATTCAGTGTGTAATGATTTGCAAGTTGTAGCCTGAGATAACTCAGAGGAAGTACTACATAAATGTCAAAGTTACTCTTAATACACTGGTGGTGGTACTTTTTCAAGGAATTGTCACTGAAGTAAAATTAACATGCAAAAGATATGGCAAATCTACTAGCAAATTATGTAAATATTTTGCAAGGGGCAAACTTTCAGTGCCAGGCGTGAAAATTGGGTCACAATTCCCATTAACAATTACACAGCCTGCGTGCCTAATTTTCCAGGCACCATGCTGAAAATTCACCCCACGTTATGGAAGCAATTAATGGCTTAAAATTCTTTTTAGGCCAGTAAATGTGTAGAAGTGTTGATAGCCTTTTCTGTGTGGCATTTAATGAGCTATAATCTGATAACTAGATTAGATTGTTCTCTCATGATATCAACAAAGATTGCTTTATATCGTTATTATTGCTATTTAAATACTACAGCAATGCCAGATGCACGGATCAGAGCCCTGTTGCGCTAGGTGCTGTACAAATATCTGTGAACATGTGGTCTCTTCAGTGAAGACAGATATAATAACTACTTTGCTATTCTGGTCTGCTTAGGCACCAGGGAAATGCTGAAGGTTCCCACACAGTATGAATCTATTAAAAAGATAATCTGAAGCTATTTTGGTTTCTCATATAGAGGATTTTTTTTTTTCCTTTTGAATGCTTACACATGACTTTCATTAGCATTAAATGTGTGCGGAGGGAGAGTCACTCTTAACATTTGTAGCTCTGTACCTATCCCTTTCATATCAGTTAAATCCCAGCGAATATAACTGTTTAGTAATTGTCTGGTATTTAATTAAAATACAATAACCCCTTTCCAGAGACGCCAGTTGTGAATCTGGTGGCCCAGTCATAAAGATGCTAATTTAATGAATATTCATAAATCATGAATATTCATAGAGTGTCAGGGATGTTCTTTTGTACCCTGCTGCTATGCCAGGTCTCGCTGGCACAGCAGACGGCACATGTTGAAGGAGCTTTGCTCCTAAGGGAGAAGAGAAATATTCGCGCTGGAGCGGGACATGTGTCTGGGTGTAACTCCGAGTGGAGGCGCTGGGAGGAGAGGTGGCGGCTGGCGAGGAGCATCCGACCTGCCGAGTAGGCTGCGCAGTCTCGTTGTGGCTACCAGGTGGCAGGATAAGTTTCTTCTCAGGGTTATTAATACTTCTATAGCTGATGTACAGCTCTGGCTGATGTTATTGTCAACCTTTGGCATCACAGTGGCCACAGCCACAGCTATTACCACTCGAGCAGAGCCTGTACGCTGAGATTCCCAGTTACTCTTACCCTGGCCAGGTGGGATGTGGGGAAAGGCACGGTAGGAAGCTGCCTTAAAGCACTGCAACTTGGTGCGCGTGGCAGGTCTGACCTGCCCGAGGCTGCGGGGCTGAGTGGGGTTCTTTCAGGAAAGCCTTTCTCATCCAGGATGCTCTGGACCGCTCCTTGCAGTGGGACTTTTCTCCAGGGTTTCCAGGTATTTGGCAGCCTTCTTGGTCGCCAGCAGTGACCCCGCTGCAATACTTGAGACTGCTGTTGTAACCGAATATCTGTCAGATTAATTTTGGGGTGGGTAGTGGAATGTGGTGATGTATCGCTCTACTACTCAAAAGAAGAAAGAAAACACAGTCACAGAAAATTGTATTTTATCCTGTCACTTGAGATGCAGCTGAACAAAGTCTGTGTCCCTCCACAAAGTTCACAAACTCCATGCTTTCCTCGTGACATGTTTTTAAAGAAAATGGGTGTTTGACTTATCCCTAGGAATCCCTAATATGCCTTCTAAGGAGTAGGCAAGGGAGTCAGCCTTGTATTCGTTGCTTCTACAGGTTTCAGTTGCCCCCATCCTTCCAGGTTGATGGCTGAAATATGCTTGAATGCAAATGCTGTGCGCCCTTATGGTGCCTGTGCGATGCCAGTGAGGCGCTTTGCTGCGACTTCACGTCGTGAGGCACGTACCTATGGGTGCGGAGCAAGCCCGCTTCTCACCCCGCCGCACGCTGCTGTGATGCAAATTTGTTCTTGTGAAAAAATGTCAGCGCATAGAGTTGATCTGTTCGCTTTGGCAAAGTGTAGAGCAGGAGTGAGCAGCTGTCCCTCTGTCCGGACTGAGATGTCAGAAACTTTCCGAACCCTGAGCGATGCTGGTGCTCTGAGAGGCTGCTCCCTCCCTCCCCCAGTACCACTGCAGCGCTTGGGCTCTGGCTTTGTGCGAGCGATCCTTGCAACCCCCCTATCAACACTTCAAACGTGTCCGCGAAAATTGGCAGGGAAAGGAGAAGGGGAGAAGGGCTGCCCGCGCTATCCAAGAGAGCTCTGTTTTCTCTGGTAATTTATTTCAGCTAATACACTTCTCTAATAGTTGCCGGCTCCAATCTTTGCTTACATAAACGCTTATTTAAAGCTCTTACGATCAAATCATTCATCTGGACTCAAACTCGCTTCTAAATTTGTGCATGCAAATTTTATTCATGGGCCCAGCTGTGTTCGTGCCGAATTTGCATTTGTGCATATGAATGTGTTGTTTTTTCCCTCTGTCAGCATACAACCACAGGCTGCAGCTGAAAATATGGACCTAGATTTCAAAAATTTTAATGACCGTACACTGAAAGTTTTAGTTCCTTTCCCCGGAGCTGGCAAACTTGTCTGCATAAGCCTTATCTTTATCCTTTGCTTTAGGGAGCTCGCTAGTGTATGTTTCTGAAGAGTTGTTAGCACGTGGCGTTCAAATAAAAAATGAGACTTTGTTTTGCCAATATGGGTATTGACATGAAAGGGCAATTAACTTTTTGTCTTGCTTTTTATGCAACTAATCCTTCCTTCCTATGTTTGTGCCACCTCGGTTTACTTTGTCTACCGAAAGCTTGTTTTGAGAAGAGTTGAAATTTATTTTGTTCTGGGGGGGTGGCATGGCAAGAAATCAGTGCACTGGAGGCTGGGAAGAAAAATACCTTTCTGCCTCTGTAAGCAGGGCCAAATTTGAGTGTAAACAAATACCATTCAGAAAAGGAAACAGTAAATCAGTCTTGCAGAACAATTAGGATATCTGATGTATGCGGCATGAGTAACTCCACTCAATGCACTACCAGGAGCGTGAAGTGGCAGCAGTGCCGTAGGTTCCTCGACGCTCTTAATCAGAAGGGGCTTATAGGAACCTCTTCCTGATGCTATATGCAGAGGATTGTGGTGAGCACTTGCCTTCTGCATCCCCCATTCGCTATAATGCCTCTTTCCTTAGTGTCTGAGAGGGGACTACAGGAGAACCCAGCTAAGTTAGGCTCTGGTGAAAAAAGTTTGTGGAATAAACTTGCAGTTATTTCTAAACTTTAAGTAGTTGTAAACTTGTTAAATCAAAACATTAAGAGCCTTTTTAATCTGCTGAGTAGAAATATACTGCACAGCTCATTAATTTGCTGATATTAAAACTCATTCAAGGGCTTCTGAAATATGCTCTTTAAATAGATAATCTGAAAGGTAGAATAATCCTGGGAAGAGTCAAGAGTATGTCAAGGGGATCCCAAGCACTTTGCATGTAAGCGTTCTTCTGAGAGATATTATTTTAGGTAACTTGCTTCTCTAATGTTTCATGTGGCACAGGCTATTTGTTTGGGGGTGGGGTTTGGGTAACTGTAGATTTCACCCTGGGAAATGCAGTCGTAAATCACCAGTTGTTCTAGATAACTGAAGATGTTTGTGCTGCTTTTTGTCTTCAGTGCTAAAGCGCTGCACAGGAGCTGTAGGCACTGGGAGTGAAAGCACAGAGAGGTGAAGAGCCCAGCATCATCCTTCTTCATGGTTATAGTTCTCTCCTATGAGAAATACCGAGTACTCATAATCTTGCTAGAGAGTGGGGACTTGGAAAGGAAAGGAAAGGAGGTGCTTGCTGCTGTTGTGAGAGTCTGAGGGTATTTAACTTCCTTTGGCATCTGAGGAGACTGTGGGAGTTTTGGATGATGATGATCAGTAATGTCACAGGTTTGTGTTGGAAGCACGCCTTCCCCTTCAGTAGCAGAGTCGCTTTTGGAAAGCTTCAGCTAAAGCGGTGAGACTAAGGTTGAACAGTGACTGATGAACCTGGAAACAATCCTAATTCCACTCATTGAGCTGCTTAGACTGTACAACATATGTAATTATATCAGAAACGCGGTACAGGAAATTGGACCATTCCAAACTTGAAGAAAAGTTCTGCGTTTGGGATGCAACCCTGTTTTTTTATTTTTCTTTTCTTTTCTTGGTGGTTTTGGGGTGGGGTTTTTGACGCCATGCTCAGCTGTAGCCTGTTTGTGTGCTACTGACTTCCTGGCAGTACGGAGCTGCGGTGTCTGTGCACCGGGATTGCACGCCGGAAAGCATGGAGGGTGGAGTGGGAATTCCTTTTCCCGGGCAGTCCGGTTGTGCTGAGGGCTGCAGAGCATCTGGAATATCTCCCACCTTGCGCTTTTGTGCCTTTAAGGTTTTGGGTGAATGAGTTATTCTTTGAAATAAGGCTGCTTATCTCTTCAGTGCAGCCTTTCTCAATAGAATAAGATGCCAGTCCTGTAACCTTTGCAGGCAACATCCGAGTTGTCTTTAGTCACATAAGTACTCTAAAATTTGCCACTGTGACTAACTGGAGTTGTAAGATTTCAATGTTAAAGATTTAATGAAAAAAATGCTACTGGGATGGTTTTTACAAAGGCTACTTGTGTCCTCTTGCTTAAACAAAAGCATTTTTAAAGAGGACACAATTATATATTTCTTCAATATTCCTAACTTAGCTAAGGATTTCAATGAGATACCTTCACCCAGAATATTCTCCAACTTATATGAGGAACAAAGGATAATCTTCAGAAATCAACATTTTCTGCTTTAGAATCCAGCAGTGCTTGTTTGAAGAAATAGTAGATACAGAAGGGAAAATGACAGTCTCTTTAACATATACTTAAGTATGGTAAGTGCAACGATGAAAGCAGACATAAGGAGTGAGAAAGATATAAATGGAAAGATTAATGACAGCATTAATTTATTTGCATCTATCACGGAGAAGTATTTGCAACAGAAAAAAGTAGCAGTTTGTGAAAGGCAGTGTAGTAACCTAATTCTCATCTGGGTATTAAACTTAATACGTGTAATATTTCTACGGTTTCACCTGACTCCCTTCCTTGTTTTGTTCTCTGCCTTGGAATTTACAATGCCCTTTTGTGTTCTTATTCATGGGGTGGTGAGCAACGCTTTGACCTCTTTTGCACTTTAGACATGAAGCATGTGCCTTACCTTGTCAGATGAGTACAGCCGTCTTTGCACCATTTAAAGAAAAAAAATTATTTGTGCAAGCTGATAATGCAAATTATTTCTTGGAAAGTATTGCAGAACACAGAGACTATTGGATATTCAAATTTATGTCACAACTCCCTATTCACTCGGTATCCAGGTATGGGTTCACTTGGGCACTAAAAGGGGGTGTTTGCTCCCTCGTTAGCATGTCAGAGTGGTGAGCGGTGGTTTGCGTGGTCACCTGGAGGGGCCATAGCCCTGCAGGTGTCCCCGGAGCAGGGCTGCAGCCGAGGCTCGCTGCTGCCCTTTTAGCTGCAGGATCCCTTTGCAGTTTCAGGTAGCAAACCTGTAGTAACGATCAGTTCGCTGCCAGCTGACACAAAGAGGAAAATTGTGTTTCTTTGAAGCTGCGGGGGCTGGGCAGGAGGAGCAGAGGAGTCATTAGGCTGACACAGAGTAATTGCCGGAAGCGGAATTTGGCCAAGCCTCTTGGTTCACGCTGGGAGCACCTTATGCAGTTTATATTACAGTTATAGATTTTTCTTGTGATATCGCTTACCTGAAATGACCATTGCCTCCTTAAATGACCATGGTCTGAAAGACAGCACATAATGAGATAATGTTCATCCTGACACCTTCCTGGATAATGGCTCAATGTTCACTCAGGAAGAAAAATTCACTCTGACCAAATTACCTCTACAACAATCTGATGCATTTTTTTTTTCTTAGAGGGCTTATGTCCAAACACTGTCCAAAGTTTGGGGAAAATCTCACATATGTACAGTCTGATTCAATAGTTTGCAAAGAGAGACAGCCCATGAAACAAATGCACAAGATTGTCTTGGCTCGCTACTTATTCATTGTTCAAAAATTTCAAACCAACAGAGGTACTTTTGCCTTCGGAAAGAGATGCTCTTTATGATAAATAACAGCTTTTCCTTTAAAAAAAGGTGAACTTGAGTATGAATTACAGAAGACCAAACTGTTATGGCAGCAAGGCCATTAGGCTGCAATTTGTCTTATAACAGATGTTGTAGAGTCCTGTCACTTCGAATGTTAAAACAGATGGGATATACACTTGAAAATGTACTAGAGGTATTTAATTTCCTTTCCAGCACAGGAGATTTCTTCTCTCCAAGCTCTTTGATGCTCGTCACCTGTTTGTTAAATCCTGTTGCTTAGGTTGGTGTAGTTTAATATGGGATTGAGCTGGATTCTTTGGAACAAAAGACAGTATAGTTTTAAGATGTTACCGTTTGATACGAATATATCAACTAGACTTTGACAAAGATTGACCTCAAATTTTCCACAGCTGAGATTTTGTCCATGCATAGATCACCTTGGAAAGCTTTGTCTGAGTTTGTGTTCTAATGCAATTAATCTTGAATTGCTTTGGTTTTCCTGAATGAGACACAATTCCATTTCGAGCTGACTTTTTATTAACATCTTTCAAGATCGCTAGTAAAATTTGCTATTATCACTTACTACAAAATTGTAGAGATGACACAATATCTGGCCCTTATTTTCAGCAGTTACAGGTAACATTAACCAAATGCATACTAGATAGGTCTACATATTAAAAAAAACCCTAGGTAATCCGTGATACTCACATGCACGTTAGATTACAAGGCTACCAGATACATTGTAAGGTTACTGTTGTTTACCATAACTGTGATTTCTCATCATCTGCAGGAAGGCTCAGCTGACTTCATTGGACTCCATATCAGGTTTTCTAATCCAATGCAGCTGCTTTTTCAAAGTCTGGGGATTATCAAGTCAATCCCCCGATGAACTGGGAAGTTGTTAAGTGAAAATGACACAGTCTTGTAGCAGTGTAGGAGCGTGGCTCTAAAAACTTCGAATGATTCTCCCCAAGACACGTGGTAGGAGACTCAGAGAGCAGTTATTAGCTTTCATGAACCAGACTTGGGCACTCAGCCTGCAAGTGCTGAATAGCAGGTGTTAAAGACAGAGCTATGCCTATGTTTACTGTTCATACCATATAACCCAATTTCTCCCTTTTTAACTGACTCTCCATGTATTTGTTTTCATAAGTCAACAGAAAAGCCCTGATATTACTGACATCAGTTTAATTCTTTCTCTATTGCTAAGATGTGCACAGTACTCTGATAAAATTGGCTTTATAAATGGCACTGTTTAGACAGCTAGCACAAAGTTCAGCACCTTTAAAACTCTCTGTGTTGGGGGCGTCTCAGGTCTTTCTCAGTAAAACAGGGGAATGCATTGGCTGTGTCAAATGGCATCCTTGTTTGCAGCTCTTGAGGGATTTTTATTGCATGTGTATTTACAATCACAGAATCACAGAACGGTCAGGGTTGGAAGGGACCTCTGGAGATCATCTAGTCCACCCCCCCCTGCCAGAGCAGTGTCACCCACAGCAGGTTGCACAGGACAGTGTCCAGGTGGGTTTGGAACGCCTCCAGAGGGGGAGACTCCACTGCCTCTCTGGGCAGCCTGTTCCAGTGCTCTGCCACCCTCAAAGTAAAGAAGTCCCTCCTCATGTTTAGATGGAACTTCCTATGTTCAAGTCTGTGCCCATTACCTCTTGTCCTATCACTGGGCACTACTGAAAAAAGACTGTTCCCATCCCCCTGGCACCCTCCCTTTAAGTATTTATAAGCATTGATAAGATCCCCCCTCAGTTGTCTTTTCTCTAGACTAAAAAGACCCAAGTCCCTCAGCCTTTCCTCATAAGAAAGATCAAATCTAGAAAGAAAGGCCATCAAGAATGCAAGGGACTCCTTCATTGTCTTGGGCTTTGCAGCTTCACTCTCTGAGCCCTGGAAGGATAGGAAGTACCATGGGTATAGCAGTTCACAAATGTTTCTTTTTCTTGTTGTTCTTTTTCTTTCTGGGCTAGCAATCCCAATTTTGGAAATTAGTAAATAAAAGATTGTAATTCTTTTTCTTTCTAACTTTTTCTAACTCATTTTCCAGAGGGTAGACCATGGAGCACACATTAATAATTCCTTCTGTCATGCCATGGGGTGCCTTCACTCCTGCTTCACCAGTTTGTCTTAAACTTTTGTGATTTGAGGATAAAAATTAGGCTATTGTAGGCTTTTTTATGGCATGAATTTGTACCTTAATTGGATTTCCTTAGTGTAATACTAAAGGCAAATACAATTGGTCTATTTTCCAAATAGTTGTGTCTTTAGGAAACAGAAAACTCCAGGGGCTGTCCCAATGCATGGAGCTTTTTGGTGAAAACACAGAATAAGAGTTCAGAAGATAAATCCTGAGCTACCATAAGATGGAGGTGGTGAACAAGGTGTCTTTCATCTCTAGTTCCTGCATGGTCTTCATGTAGCTCTTACGGTTGCCAGTTCTCAGTTGCTGCTTCATAATTACCGTTTTCAACTTCATGGTCTTGGGGTGGGTTGGTAGTTTGTGAGGAAAAATAGTACCATTTTATGAAAAGGACAGTTGCTCCCAAATTTTATTTTCCCTTCAGTTGCCTGTATGGGAATGTGCTATGCTGCTTTTTTTTAAAGGTAGCTTTTTCTTAGCTATTGCTCAAAAGAGTAATGCAATTCAAAGAAATAAAAGACCTCAGAAAGTTTATACTTAGTGTTCTCCAAAGTGTACACAAGTAGAGAAAAAATTTACGATCTCAGGACATTCAGTCATCCTCAGATAACTTGTTTATTAAATAAAATATTGATCTCACATTTACTTAAAGTTTTTTACTGTCTATACTTCTCCCATGAAGTTTTTTTAATGATCTACCAACTAAGTCAAGTAGTAATTCAGCTGTTAAAGTTTCACATGGCTAAAAAGTTATGTTAGGAATTTATTAGCAGCTTAAAATGACTCTGTTAGAAAGATATCAGGCACTTGAAGCTGGTATGATTTGTGCACCATAAAAAGAACTATGGGAAGAGTAAAATTGCTTAAGGTTACCAAAGACTCAGCTGAAGAGGATGAGATTTATAAGCAAAAAATTGTAGGCCTTTTTTTCTCAGCTAAGTAGTTAAAACAATTTAAATATCAAATTTAAAACCAGAAAAGGAATTGATAAACACATATCTGTGCAATCCAGAACCTATTGAAAGTTGGGCATCTAAACTTTGAAGACGACTTCTGTAGGAGCCACTTAACCAGAAGCAAAATGTCTAATCTTGCCTGAACCTCACAAAATATGTGGCTTAGAATTGAAGCACAATGGGAGTGCAGTTTGCTGGATTTTTTTTATATTGCCTGCATAGCAAGAATACAAAAGCAACTACATGGATAAAACACTTCTCTGCATTCTAAATATAGCAGCGCCCACTTGAATGAATATTTCATAGAAGAATAACCTATATAAAGGGAATAAATGCATGCAGCGACAATATTGGTAGGATGTCTTTTTTAAATGGAACAGCTTTTAAATGAGTAAATGAATACCTGATAAAAGTGCTAACTCCTTGTATGAATAAAAATCTAATTGAACTGTGTTTTGTTGGGTACTGTCTAGAAAACTTTTAAAACAGGGAGAGTACGCATAAATTTGAGATAAAAAGGAAACTAAAAACTTGTGTGTGTTTCTGTAGCTTAGACTTTTTTGCAGCTACCCAGTTCACCTGAGCTGGGATGCACTAAAAGGAAGATGTAAACACTGCCCTGTTGTATATTGAGCCACAGGCGGAGCAGGCAGCAATGCCAGGGAAGAGCCACGGGGTGGACTGCCTCTTGTCTGGCAGGGGGAACGGAATGTACTTTGGTGGTTTCAGTCTAAATCTCTTTAGGAAATATCCAGGGTCATGTTAGGCAACTGCTTTGCTTCCCAGAGGTTTGCTCGCGTGGGGTCCTGCGAGGCTTCAGGCTGCTCCACTGACACACATTACGTTGGCAGGGGATTACTGAGGAACAGAATGTGGGATGCGCTAGGTGCAAAAATGACACCAACCTTTACATTTCCTCCACCACCTAGCTCACATG